>SNQJ01S0177531.1:0-19799 GCA_010110895.2 Picea sitchensis
GCCATTGATTAAGGAGGATATAGCCTAGCCATTGCTACACTAGTTCCCCTTTTTCTGAGTTGGCTTTTGAACATAAGTTGAAGAAAGAAGACGTCCTAGGCCTAATTAATTTTACACCTAGGGTTTTGACTTTTAGGGTTTGAAGGGCCTTGCTCTTGCAACACTTTTCACCCTTAGATTTATCTTTTGAAGCTAGTTGTTTTGCCAAGGATTTTTAAGGAAAGAGGGAGGAGCATGAGGCCTTGCTTAAGCAACGCCGGAATGAGCCTCCTCCCCTTAGGGTTTTGACTCTAGGGCCCTGCTATTGCAGCACCATAGAGCCTAACTCTCTTGTCCTTGAATTTAGATTCTCCCGAGACCTAGCCTTTCTTTCTGACTCCATAATACCCTAAGGCACTGATCTAAATCTCCAACGTTGAGTTTATTGTGCCAAAACAACCTTTTCAAAACTCTTGAATTTGAAACCCTAACTAACCCTAACGTCTCACTAACCCTAGATCAATGATGACGTCATGCCCAGTTTGAACTCTTGGTTGATAGAAAACGTTGTGGCTTGGTCATCTAGCAATAGACATTGATGTGTTGACAATTTTCATTGGCTTATTTGCAAAACGTTGAGCTCTTTGTCTATAGAACTAACCCACAAGAAGGCTGACGTCACCTCTAGTAAGCTTGACGCAGCACTCTCGTCATATATGAGCATTTGATGATATTTTTTGCTAATTCAAAGATTGATTATATACATTGAATACTATATCATTTCCAGTGTTTATTGAGAAGTAATATTATAAGCCATAGTCATTTTTTGCAATAATTACTGCTATTTATGCTCATGTATATTAAATGTTGATAGTCATAAATCTGTGAAGTACTAACCACTATTTGCATGCATTAGTTTTAGTGTTGCCTTGTCTCGCAAACAGGTGCCTATTCTGTGGAATACCTTCATTTTGACTATCTTCTTGGCGATAATCTGTGAAAGGGAAAACTTGCTTTATCCTTTAAACCCTTGCCTTTCAAAACCCTAGATTGCCAGGGACGTCTCCCTTGGGCTTAGCCACCCTAAATAGAAAGAGCCCCCCATCGAGGTGACAGTGGGTGGGGAAGCTCCTGTTACGCCAGTTTGATTCCTTTCCTTTCAGCTACTTGACCTAAACTACAAATTGAGCGATAACAGGTCTATCTACTAAAGAGACAAATTCATGTGAGATTGAACATGAATTAGAAAGAAATAGGCCAAGCAAATTATATTAATGAGGACAAAACATTTCTTACAGCCATGGATGAATTGCAGCAGTTTCGTCAAGTCCTCCTTGTCTACCCCTTGCTCAAAAGATCCACGGTCCGAATGATGATAGCTTCACCGATTGCTCCCTATGAGATCATAGGTCTCTTTCTTCCAAAATATCTCTGTTCCAGCACCACTTATAAGATCATAAGTTTGGTGTGATTCTCCCTTTTCAGTCCTCCCTTTCACCATGAGAAAGCTTGCTTATTTAGCCTTGGAGAGGCTTCAACCACTTGAGATATCCTTGGGGAAGTTGAGGATTTTCCTCCTTCAGTTGAGGATCTGCCCTAAGATTATGGCTGGACTAGGGATTCGAATCCAACTGCCTTCCAAGAATGAAAGGATCCTTCCCCCATTCATCTCAACAACTTAACTACTGCCCAGAATAGGCAGTGCTCCCTCAAAAGGGCCATCAGAGCGTTGTAGCACTCCCCAATAGGCTTAAGGGGGGCGCCAACACTCCTAAAGACACCAGCGCTCCCCAGAAGGGCCAAAGGAGCTTTATAGCGCTCCCAGGTAGTGTAAGGAGGGGTGCCAGCACTCCCAGAAGAGGTATAGGGGAGCGCTCTCCTCCAAAAACTTAGTTTTTTGAGTGTTTTCAGATGGAAAAAGGTTCATGAGCCCAGTTAACCTTTCCTCCTCTTCCAAATAAAGTGTTTGACATGTGCCAAGTGTCCTCCTACTGTCGTTTACAGGCATGACATAGGCATCATGGCAGTATGCTTCCCTGACACTTGCGACACTTGTGAGCAAAATGCGACACTTGCGACACTTGTAATAACAACACTTGCGACACTATCGAAGTGAGTAATTTTGATGTGTAACACCTACTCCTATCAAAATCAGAGCACAACGTTCATTGATAGTCATCTTCATAGGATAAATCCAAGTGCTTAGAGGAGTTCTCATCAAAGGTCTCAGGGTAAGACCTGTTATCGCTTAGTTTGTAGTTTAGGTCAAGTAGCTGAAGGGTAAGGGTCAAACTGGCATAATAGGAGCTTCCCCACCCACTGTCACCTCGATGGGGGGATCTTTCTATTTAGGGTGGCTAAGCCCAAGGGAGACGTCCCTGGCAATCTGGGGTTTTGAAAAGGAAATGCTTAAAGGATTAAGGCTAGTTTCCCCTCCACGGATTACCGCCAAGAAGATAGTCAGATGAAGAAAAACCATAGAAGAGGCACCTGTTTGCGAGATAATACAACAATGACACTAGTACATGCAATAGTGGTTAATACTTCATTAATTAATGACTATCAACATTTAATGTACATGAGCATAATCAACAATAAATATTGACGAAGTCAATGTTTGCAATAATGACAATGGCATATAATATTACTTGTCAATAAACACTGAACAATATAGCATCTAATGGAAATAATCAATCCTTGAATTAAATCAATGCATTAAATGTCATTAATTGCTCACATACTATAAGTTGTTGCGTCACTATGCTAGATATGACGTCAGCTTTTCCTAGGGTTAGTATGATAGACAAGAAGGTCAACGTTTTGCAATTTTAGCCAATGAAAACTATCAATACATCAATGTCTATCACGGGATGACCAAGCCACAGTCTTTTCTATCAACCAAAAGCTCAAATAAGGCATGACATCATCATCAATTTCTAGGTTAGTAGACATTAGGGTTAGTTAGGGTTTCAAATTTGAAAGTTTTGAAAGATTGTTTTTGCAAAACAAGCTCAACGTTGGAGATAAAAACTAGTGCCTTAGGGTATTATGGAGTCAAAGGTAAGGGCAAGATCTCGAGAGGATCAAAATCTAAATACTAGTGAGTTAGGTTCTATGGTGCTACAATGGCAGGGCCCTAGAATCAAAACCCTAAGGGAAGGAGGCTCATTCTGGTGTTGCTTAAGCAAGGCCTCATGCTCCTTCCTCTTTCTTTAAATATTCTTGGCAAAACGGCTAACTTTAAAACACAAGTCTAAGGGAGAAAAGTGTTGCAGGAGCAAGGCTCTTCAAACCCTAAAAGTTAAAACCCTAGGTGTAGAATCAACTAGGCCTAGGACGTCACCTTTATTCAACTTGTAATTAAATGCTAACTCAGAAAAAGGATGATTAGTGTAGAAACGACTAGGTTATATCTTCCTTAATCAATGGCTAAAACAAGTTTCTCTAGCATGGGGACATATAGCAAGGACCTACTTGTGTTCTTGCTACCTAGGGTTTCAAGATTAAGCAATATAATAGCAATACAATAACAAATGTAAGAGATTTAACCTACAACCATTCATTCAAGAAGTTTTGCATGAAAAATACACTTACAAATCATGAAGAATGAAGTTTTGCATGAAAAATACACTTACAAATCATGAAGAATGCTCTCCATCAAACCCTAGTCAGAACCTTCCAATGAGAGAGAAACACTTTCATAAAAATGCCAAGAAGAATCCTCCACAAGAGTTACGCCTCACTTCCAAAAGCCAAAATACCAAGACAAAGATAAAAGTAGATCTCTTACAAGAGAGTGAGTTATGTTACGTTTAAAATGAGGTCCAACGTCCCTATTTATATCATCCAAATGACCCTTAATTTTAAAAAATAGGTCATTAAACAACCGACAAGGATGACTAACAATTTTACATCAAGTACATTAAAATTAAAACTGGCTATAATGTGAACAGAGGGATTACCAGCCCTTCAGGAGACGCTGGCCCTTTTGGCAAGCACAACATCCGTGAAAACCACACGTTGGCCCCCTTTAGGGCTCCTCCAAGCCGCCACTAATTGCCAAACGACCTCAAAGACTCGGCTTCACACGCCCGCATTAACATCCATCTCTCTCTCGTGGCGCTCTGTCCATCAAAGGCACATCGCTCCATCTCATAGCAGTGATCCCCTAGGCCGGGCCTCGCCAAAGTCCCTCGGGCGGGTCCGCCCTTCCTCTCGCAATGGCTCATCACAATGTTTCCATGTCTCTTCCATCCCAACAACCATCCGATGGGCTCTCAGCCCCATGGAGGTCCTGAAATTAATCATATCCCCATGTGTACCGTTCCACTAGTACCACCTGGTATGGTCTTGCACATCAAAACTATGCCCTCCATGGGCTCATCACCCTCTGCGATCATAGAAATTTCAATCATATTTCAACACGTAACTTATCAAATACATGCATAAACCCTAACATATCTTCTAAGAGCTCAAAGACATTACACATATCTACTATACAAAGTTGGAAGAAACAAACAACGTAACAACCTTATTGGGCTAATATCCACAAGAAGTGCTGAAAGTTCCCATAGAGGATCATTCAAGCCATGTTCATGAAGTGATATGGTCCGGGGATGTGCGCTACATCAAGACCAAGTGTGTTGTCTGTAAGTGCCTTTGTAGGAGGTGAGTTGTACCCGGCCATGGATGCACTTTTCCAAGCCCATTGCCTCTTTTACCAGCTTATTGGATTTTCTTCTTTACTCAAGGCCGACCGTGAGGACACCGCCTGGCATGGTGACGAGTCGACAAGCATACCACCGGTATTTTCAGAAAATGAGAAGTTTGGCTCGGGATGAGACCCCCTTCCTTTGGCCATGGTAAATCCAAAGGTCATTGCCCTGGCGCAGTGACCAGATGATGGCAATGTCATACCGCTAGATACCTATGAAAATAATGGGTCATTTTCCCATTATGAGACCTCCCATCCTCTTGGTTAGGTCTTGTTTTATTATTTTAGGGTCCCCGTTTTATTGAGAGGCCTTTTATTGCCTTCTGGGATCCCCTGGCCAAGCATCTCTGTGTTTTATTTCTATGGATTTTATCTTATCAACCGCTTACCCTCTGTCCCTTTAGCCCCTTCTTCCCACGGTAGACAAAGATGTAACCTGGCGGTCATCCTAATGGCCAAACTAGGGGAATGGGATGGATGTGTGGGAGATAAGATGTAAAATGATAGAATGGTGGGAGCAGACCATGGCTCCAAGGAATCCCCCTTGGTGGCTAACCAAACCCATGAATACAAGCTTTGCTAGGTCAAATTTCACCCCCAATCAATGGTCAAGGGATTAGTGTAAGATCCAAGTGCTATCGTAAATGTATGGAACCCCGATGCATATATAAGAAGTTATAACGTATCAAACATGACACATACCATGATACCTTGACCACTTACCTGCTGGAGCAAGAGTCTCTCCGATGCAAGTCCAAGCCGATGGTGTGATGGAAGATGTTGTTGCCGTGAGACAAGTCCGTGAAGAAGAAGAAGACTGGCCCTCCGTGGCCATGCTCGTCAATCCTACTTGGTACTCCATGTCTAGGACCCGGCCTCGAGATGATCACTTAATTATCCTAGAAAACTGATAACAAGACCGAAAATCACTAGGAACATATGTCACTAGGTCAACCTTGAGTGCTTGGGATCAATTACTCCAGAATATATCATCCCCTTGTTGCCACAAATCAAAGGTAATCTATTGTGACAACTGTAGGAAATGGGGCTTGGGAATGATTCTCAATGTCGTAAATGGGGTCCATATCAAAACCAACTATATATCCCATTTACGCTCTTCCGGAAGATGTATGAACTCATCAATGTCAACTATGTCAAGTATTAGTATCATAACATGGAAGATTTAAAACATCCAAAAGCTCAACCATTTCCTCCTCTTTTCCCAAAATCATGTAAAGTGGACAATCATCAAAATCTTGGAGAGGAAGGTAACTTTAATTTTTGTTCTTGCGGCAGGAGCTTCAAGGACTTGGATATCTTTAATAAGCATTATTGTCTTATCCTCAGCGAGTTTCCCCTCCATCTTTGATTGTACAACAAGGAAAATTCTCTTCGTTCATGGATTCTAGAGAGCCCATCACTTTTCGAATCATGGAACAAGGTATCATCAAAATCCTTAAAAGGAAATAAACTAACCTTATTGTCTTGTTTTTGTGAAAGTGGGAGAAGGCTTGTGGATCGCCTACAGGGAGGAGGAGGGCATGTTGACACTTTGTCATTGGGTTCTAGCTCCTCATATGTGTCTTCTCAAACAACCTTAGTTTGTTCTTCTGGAAATCAAACAATGAGGGTTCCTCAAGGGAAAACAAACTTTCCTTATTAAGAGTCCCTGAAAGTGACATCTTATCTCGCATTAAAGAGATTATATCCGCTAATCCTTGCGCATTACGTTGTAAGATTCTACCTAACATCCTAGATTTTCTCTTATCAAGGGGAAACTCAGATATCCCAAAAGTGCGCGAGTAAAGAGATGGACCAGGTTTCTCTCCTTGGGATGATGACTTTTAGGGATTTGATATAGCATGTTCTAAAATTTATCTTGGAAGTCTCTAATAGTTTCATCCTCAGCCTGCTTTATATGCTTGAGTTCTTATAGTAGTACTAGGATGTATTCTAATTAGATACCCCATCTCTCGAGAAAGGTTCCCTCAAATTGCTCCATAGTCGGATGTTGGCATCGGGAGGTTGTCATACCACCCCTTTGGCATTGCAACAAAGAGTGGTAGAGAAAAGTTTCATGACCACGCCTTCAACATAATCATCATTGTAGGATAGGAAGAAGTTCCAATTTTTTTTCATTTGATAGTCATCTCTTTCTCTATCACCACCAAAGAATCCAGTGAGAAAATTTATGTATTCAAAGGGAATTTATTGAGGGTACCCTGGGATGTTACTCATGTCTAAAGGCTTGTAGTTTCATGGGTCTCATTGTTGAAGTCATGCTTGGTTTTATTTTAATGGAGTTGCCAGATAATTTTCTTTGAAACTATCAAAAGATAAGTGAAAACACCCTCTAAGTGGAGTCGTCGGGTAAGCATGTAAGATAAAGACTCAAGAGGAAAGGCTTACCGGTGCACATCCGAGAACGCTTTGACTTAATGCGTTCTCAATAACGGGCTAAACTTTTATCGCATTGTAGCAAGGATAAAAGGCTGGAGGTTTGAAGGTCAAACTAGCTTAACATGAACCAATCCAATCTAATGTCACAATAATGGGATGGTTCTTTCTCTTTAGGGAGGTGAGGCCTGTGGAGATGTCCTAAGGACCTGGGTTTTGAGAAGGCAAGAGGATTAAAAGACAAGAATAGATTCCCCCTCACAAGTCACCACCATCAGAAGCAGATAGTCCTGGATAAACAACCATTAATAAATTAAAACCCCCAAAGATATACCCACCTGGAACAATGAAACAACAAACAATATATGCAAGCCAATTCAATGGGTTAGTACTTCATATAAATGGATGACTATCCGATGAACATATAAGAAATTTTAGCAATAAATATTGACTAAGTCAATGTTTATAACAATGATAAAAATTGTCACTTCCCCAATAAATACTAGAACAATATGGCATTCAAAGTAATAAATCAACACTTCATTTAATTCTATGCCCTTAATCATCATTTAATTGCTTATAAACAAAATGTTTACAAAACAAAGGTGTTAATAGCAGTGGATGACAACAACATATAGGGTTAGAAGGTTAGTTCTAGGCTAGGGTTAGTTAGGTTAGGGTTTGATTCAAAGTGTTGAGAGTTGTTTGTGATAAAGGTCACTTCACAGGTCTCTTTAGATCCTACCTGGGTTAATGGAGTCAAATAGTGGAAGACACAAGAGCTAAAGGAGGCAAAGGTAAGTAGGTTAAGGACTTAGAAGGAGAGGCTTTGGGAGGTTACAAGGAAAGGTCTCAAAGTCAAAACCCTAGGGAGAGAGGCTCACCTTGGTGTAGCAGAACTAGGCCTTGGTGCTCTCTCCTCCTTCCTTAACTCAAATGGAAAAACAACTAGCTGAAAGATGAGGCACAAAACCAAGACTAGAGGGTTTGATGAAGCAAGGTGTTGCTACAACAAGGCCTTTCTTTAAAAACCCAAAGAAAAATCTACCTAAGTGTATTAGGACCTGTGGGATTAAGGAATCTCTCTTCTTAGCTTACATGAAGTACGACTAGAAATAAATGAAGAGGAGAAGGGAATGTAGCAAATGGCTAGGCTCTCTCCTTCTTCAAATGGCTGGAAACTTTCTCTCAATTGGGACATGACACAAGGACCTACTCTGTGTGCTTGTCACTTAGGGTGTTTTTCAACAAAATCATAAAAATATGTGAAATTAAACTACAACCATTCATTCAAGAAGTTTTACGTAAAAAATACTTACAATTCACCACCAAGAAGAAGCAATGCAAAACCCTAGTTGTAACACCTCCATTAAGAGAAAAGCCAAAAAATGCCAAAATAGTCCCGCTCAACAAAGATCACTAAATCATCCAATAACCCAAGATAGGGTGTAAATTTCAGACCTCCTTATGGAGTGAGTGAGTTCTTATCCAAAAAATGAAGGTGAAAATCCTTCATTTATACAATTTCATGACCTAAATTTACATTTTAGGTCATGTAAAGGCCGACAAGGCCAAAAATACTAAAATCATATTGTTTTACATTAAAATGTCAAATTAAAACCCTAATCAAGATGAAAAGAGAAATGAATCCCCTCCAAACGAGACGTTAGCACCTTTTAGGGAAAATGTCATCCCGAGCAAAAACGCTAGGCCCTCCTTGCTCCTCCATCGTACACACGCGGCTAATGTTGCCCGGCCTACCTCCCAAGATGTCCAATGGGCTGGTTGATGTCATGGCCATAAAGGTGATGTCCTAGGCCTTCTAAGGCCAACGCTCCACTGAAAGAGGGTCAATCCCCCTAGGTCAAGCCCGCCAAAGTGCCTCGTGGAACGGCCCCTCTTCTCCTCTCTCGTGCAAAGTCCTCATCCATCCTCGCCCCATCTCTACCGGAGCTGGGTCTCAACATCCATCCGATGGGCTCTTCAGCCCATGGAGGTCCAAACTAATCATCTCCCATGTGTGTACCGGGTCCAAATGGCACTTGTTCGTTGGGCATGGTCCTATTATTACTAAAGGCTTCGGGCCTCCATGGGTTCATAAGCCACAAGGATCATAGCAATATCAATCACATATCATCATCAATATTAAACATGAGCATAAAATCCCTAATACAACAAGCATCAACTCAAAGACATTACACACGCCACAATACAAGTCTGGGGAAAGGACAAGGCCCTATTGGGCTAGTGTCCACCGGAAAGGAAAGTTCCCCGAAGAGACCCCATCCAAGCCATGTAAGTGGGTGATGTGTTCAAGGGAGGTCCAAGCATATGGGTGCAATAATAAGGGCTAAGGGATGCAAGAGATGTTACCGTAAGTGCCTTTGTAGGAGGTGAGATTTACCCATCATGGATGCATTCTTTTCCAATCCCATTCTTCCTTTTATTCTTATTCTTTATTCTTTTATCTTTATTGCTTTTCCTTTTGATCAAGAGCTAATAAGTGACACTGCCCCGGTGTGGTGACTAGTGGTGACAACGTTACTCACAAGTAGTACTTTCATAGAGATGAGAAGGATGGCTCGTGATGACCCCTTCCTTGGCCATGCAACCGAGCATCACTGGCGCGGTGTAAATCCAAATGGGTGGCAATGTCACACCGCTAGGGTACCCATGGACCTAATAGGGTTGGCTCGCGGATGAGACCCCCTATCCTTGGTTAGGTCTTGTTTTATTATTTTCCTCAACCCTTTGCTTTGTTGAGAAGCCTTTTATTTCTTTCTGGGATCCCTCGGGCGAAGCATCTCGAGATTTTATTTTTACGCTTTATCTTTTACTAGCTTGCTTTTTACCTTCCGGGCAAGTCTAATATCCAAGCAAATTGTTAGAAATAAAAGTAACCAGATGCATACATTTAATGGTTTTTATGATCAAAGTGACAGATACCACGATACCCGGACTAATTACCTCATGGAGTAAGAACCTTCTCTCTCGACATAGGACCAATCTGATGGTGATGGATGTTGCTTGTTGTTTAATAAGATAAATATGTCATAGAAAGAAAAAGGTGGGCCCTCCAACCATTCTAAAGCCAATCCTTCTGCATCTACATGTCTAGGACTCCATGGGCCTCGAGACATGATCTCCTAGCTATCCCCGAAAGTGGGGGATAATAGGCTCGACCAATTCTAGCAGCAAAGGGTGAAGTCTCGCCAATTCCATGAAGATTTGAGCCACCAATCACTGAAAACCACTTTCTCTCGCGAATGTGCCCTCCTTTCAACAATTCGCGGATACCAAGCTCACATAAATAAACTTCAAGGATAAAATCCTATGTAATAAACCAAGAATGATGTCTGAGACCCTACCGAAAGAACCCAAAATTTTCCAAAATACCTCCTCCTCCCTCCACATCGAACCAATATCTCCAAGATTGTGTGCCCCCCTAGCTGGAAACCCACCTGGGTGGTGTCCTAGCCTATAATCTTCCTCAGAACAACCTCAAGAATACTATAGAATGGTGGAGGATTATTTCACCTCTGGGACCAAGATTGGATCAATAAAGGTGGGATATTTCACCACTGAAGTTGGATTCCTAGGGTTTTAGGACTCAAAACCCTCAAAGTTGATTGTGCTCAAGAGCTCCAATTTAAATAAGATAATAATCTAGAATAAATAAGGAGTATGCCCTGTCCTTTCCTTTATAGATCCAATCTATTCCTCCATTGAGTTAGTTTACCCCTCGGGTTAACTCTTAACCTAACCCATCTTTCTTTTTCTTCGCTGAGTTACCATTTTTCCTCAAGGTCAACTTCTTAACTTAGAATATTATGTTTTTTGGTCGACTTTGTCCCCAATATACCTGAAACTATAGTCTAGTGGGGGAAATCTATACCACAGCCCTCCAACCCTCTTCATCAATAGGTGGGGGATTACAATATCCTTGTCAAATTCACTTTATTTTAGTAGCTTGTTGTTGAGAAATTAGTTCGACTTCTACTTTTTCTTGTTCTTCTTTATCCTCAGTTTCCCTCAGTATCCTAATTGTTTCTATAGTATTCTCTCTCTAATCCTCTTTGATCTATCTATGTAAATTATCCAATTGACTTGCAGCTTCATCTTTCTTCAAGGATTCATCTTTAATATTAGGACTACATATCTAAGTTCTCCTTTGTTTCACTTGATTTTAAGTTATAGATCCTTCTAGTGCCTTATACTCTTCTTGATATTTGATCTTATATGGACAAGTTAATTCAACTTATTTACAATGTGCTTCTATCATATATTTGGAATCATGCCTCCTAAAACATCCTTATCTAGAATTGTATTCTTGAAGAGAGTGTGGGATTGAATTTCAACAAATTTGTTGTTGTCGAGTCCATACATTCTAATCTCCTTTGATGTCTACATTCCATACTTTGTTTCCTACATGTTTAATACAATATGACAAAGCATAGTCGATACCACATAAAGTGTTTTATTTTTCATTAATTATAAAAAAGGGAAGCTAAACAAACATAGCTACTTACAAATTGTTCAATTAAACTTTCATTCTTCAACAACTATACTCAACAATGGTATATATAGGTTGGTATGATGATCGTTATGGGATACCCAAACTATGGAGGGAATGTTGTTAGATGCCTTCTAGAAAAAGGAACTAGGGGATGACGCCGATGTCGTAGATACTTTCTATGAAAACCTGAAATCTTCTTCCACCACCACTCTATTTGGTCCAAAGATCGAGTCTTCAAGGTCTACCGGGCTAGGGGAAACAATGTTACTATACAACTTGAAAGCAATGTATGGTATGTCGACATGTGTTTCATGGCACTTTTGAGGTAACTAACCATTAATTCTGCTAAATTTTGAAGGAATATTGTCACACAATAAAGGAAGAAAATGGTTGATTTTATTCATGCTTAATGACAAGGTACATTTCTACTTCCCTCTAATTGAATGTTATTCAAAACAATGTACTTCCAAGTGATAATTTCTTTCCTATTAACCGCATTTAGGAAAAAAACAAATATTGAAAATGGTGGGTGTTGAGTACATATAATACCATGCTTGCCGAGATGATTGTATTCTATACAAAATGAATATGCAGACAAAGAAATATGTCCTAATGGGTATGACAAAATTACAAATAAAAAAAGCAAGGGTAAGGAACATACTCCCTTTATAAGATATTGGGGCACATGCCTATAATTCAAGGATTCAAAGTCTCTTTCATTGAAAACAATTAACCATGTTGGGTGGGTGGCATGCCTCACATAGAAGTGAGTTGGGAGTTATGTGAATCCTAGTAGATTCAAGAGCTATGAATCATATAGAGGATACATGGCTAAATAAATTCAAGGATGAAGTACAAATCCTCTGATTGAGCATAGCTATGGATGGATTTAACCCATACTCCCTCCAAAACACCATCTCTATTTGGCCATTTGTAGTGATTAATAGAAATATGCCCCCATGCTTTTCCATGAAGAATTAACTTCTTGAGTTGGATCTTATAGTCCCTGTAGAAGATAAGTGAAGACAAAGGATATCTATTGCCAACCATTGATCAATAAATTTAAGCAATTACGGGAAGTGATATACAAGATGTATCGAGACCCATCCTTAACATAGAGGTATTTTTTTTGTGAAGTCATGTGTGGCCAATACATGAGTTGTACACATAGCCTACTTAATTTTTTCAAACAATTTTATTACACTATTCAAGAAAATGCTTCCTTCTTTAATAATGATGTTAGAGGTGTTAATATTTGACCTTCATAGTTCTTGAAAAACTGTAGTAATATCCCCACAATCCCAAGTATCCCTCTAAGTTTCTTCAATGTTTTTGGAATTGGCCATTCCCTCATAGCTTTAATTTTGTTAGGGTCCACCTCTTTACACCTCCATGAGATAAAATATGACCCAAATATTCCACTTGAACCCCAAATGCACACTTGGAAGGATTTTCATAAATTTGTTTCTTCCAATAGTTGTAATACTCTATCAACATGTTGTACATGCTCTTCCCAGACTGCTGTATATTAGTATGTCACAAAAAATTACCCACACAAATTTTCTGCATGAAGGGATTGAAAATGAATTCATCAAGTTTCTTTGAAATGTTGAAGGTGCATTATTAAGTCCAAATGGCATACCAAACTCATAATGACCTTCATGTGTTCAAAGAATGTTTTGGGAATGTCTTCCTACCTCAATTTGATTTGATGATGTTCCAAATGAAGATCCAACTTTAGTAAATAAAATTGCTCCATGCAACTCATTTATCAATTCATCAATGACAAGAATAGAAAAATTATCTTTTGATGGTCATTTTGTTTTGTTGTCTATAATTTGGACACATATGCCAAGAACCATCATTTTTGTAACCATCACCATCGGGTGAAGAAAAAGAAATTTGGCTATGTTGAATGATGACAACCTATAATATTTCTCGGATCATATGCTCAATCTCACTATTTTATGCATATGAATAATTGTATACGATGTTAGGTGGTACAATTTTATTTTTGAAATGAATAACATGGTCATGATCCAAAGCAAGTGAGATAATAATTCTAGGCATTTCTTCAAATACCTTGGAATTATTGCTGATAACTATTTTGAGATCTAATGGAGCATCGACATATATATGTTTGAATATCTAGTGATCATAATTGTCTAATTACACCATGGTGTCCCTTTTGAGTAATTATGTCATGTTATTAGAGTTTATCACCTTATAGGTTTTCCTTTGGATACCTCTAAGATCAATTCTCGCTCGAGTGGAAAATATCATGAAAATATCTTGAAATTAAGGTCCATTGTTCCTAAATGATTGAACCATTGGACCCCTAATACAACATAAAGACCACCCATGTCGATGGAAAATGTGGGACTATCCAAAAAATAACCCCCCATGTTGATCTTAATACTATGACACTTCCCAAAAAATTTTATGGTAACTCCATCTAAATCATTACTTGAAACTTTGGTGCCGGATATACAAAGAAATCGAAAGCATTTTCTAATTTGTAATTGATGAAGCTATGGGTACCAATTAATCAATCAACAATGTTTCCTTTTTTCTTCTTGATGTATCCTTGTATCTGAAAAGTTTTGTGGGTACTGATGTCATTCAAATGCACACAAGGATATCATTGAGTAGTATCTTCTTAGATCTAGATCTTTGATGGTTCTAATTTTGATCTTCTTCCTCTTCACAAGAGCATATAATGATTTCTTCTCACCACATTTATGCCCTTGTTGTAATTTTGTTGTCACACCTGGTTCATAGTCCCATTTTATTTCATCCATTTGTTGAGGTGTCAACCTTTAAATTGATTGAGGTTAGGAGAGGGAAAATGGTTCTCTCTATAGTTGTTAGAGTACAGCCGGCCTAGTAGCCATGTTTTTTTTCCACTAATTTCCTTTTCATATTGAAAGCTTTCTCTAAAGATTTAGGTTTGAAGAGACACACCTCATGCTGAATGTTCCCTTTAGAGTTCCCATAAAAAGATCTAACAAATTATCCTAATGAATGTTCTTTACCCCGATATGAGCTTTTGGAATTGTTGAATATGCTCTATAATTGGACCTTTTTGCCAAAGATTTATCAATTAACTAAAGAATGTATTTCTCTTTAATATCCCCATAATGCGAGCATCAATCCATCTGTAAAAATGGACCAAACGATAATAGAATTGTTTTTTATTTCACAAATCCATTGATACCAAATAAATTGATCATATTCTAAATACAACGATGCAATAGGCACTTGGTGTAGATCAAAGTAGTGCCCATCTAGAATATCCATGTTATAATATCTTTACCATCAACCCCCATTATCAATGCTCTAAACAAGTATCTCATACACATGAGATCATATTGATTGTTATATAGATAGGGAGGCATTTCGCCATTACACAACACCCATTTATAATCGGATTACAAAAAAATCCTTAGATCAACTCAAATATTCAAAACAACAACACACTTGTAATATGTTTCTCTTCCCTTATTACTCTTCCTCCAAAAGATCAAGACAAACCATGATTTATAATCTCAATAGAGATATTTATGTTACAATCATTTAATTAGGATAATAGAAAACATGCAAAACCCATAATTATTTTCTTTCTAGACCTACCACATTAGGTGTTGGGAACCTTGACAACAAATATACATGAAGCCATGGGATTATGGATCACAATTACTAGTATTGAAGAGACATAATCTCCACTCAAATCAAGTAGAAGGGAGACATACATATCCTCCTACATCAAACTCCCCTAGTTACTCACTATTATTATTCACACATTCCACATAGTGGAAGGAGGGGAAGGCATAGCAAGAAAGCATAATCACCCTACAATAAATTGACTACTATGTTATTCAAGTGACACTACCTCTATGGACACCATCATGTGCATAAGCACCATGGTATATTGGGGCTTATATGATGAAAATGACCAATCCTCACAACCAATATGGAATGGGGGGAGGGGACTTATAATTGTAGAACCTATTCCAAGACACTACATTATAGGCTTATTCAAGTATTATTATCCCTATTGTTATTTTCAAATGCATGCACAAAAATCACACAAATAAAAAATGAGAATGATGAACAAGCAAACATCCTTAATGGGAATTGGTGATATTGGTCTTCCCAACTTGCATGACCAAACAAAGCACATATCTCATTGTCCTACTAAAATGACAAATTATAGATAGCTTAGGGTTTATGTTGGGCTATCTCTTTAAGGTGGTTGAAATCCAAATTCATGCAACATGGGAGTAACAAGAATTTGGAAAAGAGCAAAGAAAGAACTTGTCTATCAATGTGCTATCAATGTGCTACTAACACGATAAAAAAATGCTACATGAAGTTAATGTTGGGATGTTGAGGTTGGGTTATCATTATGTCCAATTTTAAAAAATTATCTAAATGACATAAAGAAAATTTCCAAGTAAATAAAGTGGAAGGAGGGAATAATGACGTCTTTATAGAATCAAATCATTTTCCCTTAATTTTCGCATACACTCAACATCCTCACTTTTGAATTTGCAAACTCTTGTGCATTCTCTTCCTCCACCTAGTGCACTCTTCCTCGAGTACAACACTTTTTCCAAGGTAACAACTCACTTCACCTTATCCATTTTTATTGGAAAACAGACTTTAGCTTTCGTCTCAGCGACCTCATCCTCTTTGATGAAAACCTAGCAATGGTCGATGCTTGCCTTCTTGTATGCCATACTTTTTCCTCCAACACAATAAAAGATACCATGTTTAACCATCCTCTTTGGCTTGAGTTGGAGGGATTCACAATACACGCCAAAATATCCACAAGCATAAAATGGAATGGTGTTAGGGGTCACTACCTTGGTGGATACCCACTTTGCCATAAGCAATTATCTCCCAAAACTGAGGATGAGGTGGAGCTCTCACCGTGTGGCATTTCAAATTTAAATTTTGATGTTTTAAAGGAGGGAGAATTTTTGCAAAAGAAGATCAATCTTTTGTTGTTGATAGACGTTACAACTTGCACTCATACGCTCCTCTAACGGCTAGTCACAGGGACATATATATATATATATATATATATATATATATATATATATATATATATATATATATATATCATAGTTAAAACGTTTTTACGTTTTTGTTTACATCATCCTCCTCGTCATTAAAAGCTTTCGTTTACATCCTCCTCCTCATCATTTGCAGGTTCTCTGCATTGTATTGGGCTTGAATGGATCTCTCTGTTTCGATGAATTGAATGGATTCTTGATTGAATGGACTTAAGAAGGTATCACTCTGCTCTGCTTTCTTTTCATTGTTCGACCTGATATATTTATGGGTTATTTTTGTCTTCTTGAATGGCTTCTTTATTGAATTGACTCATGAAAGTTTCTTGGCAGGTACCACTCTGCTCTGCTTTGTTTTTATTGGATGGATGGTCGTGTGAGATTCATGGAGGTATCATTGTTCTCTGCTCTATTTCCATTCTTCGATCTGATATATTTATGGGTTTTTTTTCTGTCTTCTTGTATCAAATCATATTTATGGGTTCGATCTGATATATTTATGGGTTTGTTTAATGTCTTCTAGAATGGCTTCTTAATTGAATTGAATCATCGAGGCTTCTGACATGTAACAATCTTCTCTGCTCTATTTTCATCAGGCTTTATGCCAATATCAATTCCCTCACATAATCCCCGGGTCGGTCACATGCAGAGGATCCCACACATAAACGAGCAGGCCCATGACAGGTGTGTCTACATATTCCTCTTTAATAAATGGTTACCTTCATGTTTTTCTTGTTTTTATTCATCATTACCATGGTTTTCTAGTCTGAATCGATCTTTAACCTTTTTTTCTTGTTTTTATTCATCATTAGCATGCTTTTCTTTTTTTTATATGAATGCAGTCTTGCTTCCTAGTCTCAATCACGGTTGTCCTCAAAATAGAGATTCATACCTGTTATAGTAAATGGTTATAACTGTGGCTTCCTTTGCTTGCTCTTCTTCTAACCTTGACTGTTTTTATTTGTCATTAACAATATTTACTTGTCTTTATTTATCATTAGCATGATTTTCTTGTTTCATTTCATCATTAGCATGGTTTTCTAGTGTTCCTTTTCTTTATTATTAACGGTCTAAGTCTTCATCCTAAATGAGCATCCATCACAGTTTTTTTTCTTAATGAGCATCCTTAATGAGTATCTTTCCGGATCCAGAAGTCTACAACGACGCAGTCCCAACCCTTTTTAGGGTAAATGAAGTTTTAGTGGCTACATCTCCCCACTGCCAAACTAGCTTGAAAGCATCATCAAATTCTTTTGATTCAGATAAGTATTTGTTGCAGCACAAAAATCTCTTGCATAGGAGTTGTGGTCATGTTTCCAACCAATACATTTTTTCCATTGCCCCTTGTTGTGTTCTGTCTTTTAAGCCTTTTTAGTTATCTTTTCTCCAAACTCTGTTTTTATTGGTCATTTTAAAAGTTATCTTGCTGTGTTTATTGTATTTTAGGCCTTTTCATCTTTTCTCCAAACTATGTTTTGATTAGCTGACTTATTAGTCATTTCAAGTGGTTTTTTTAATGGCCAGCATCCTCTATGTTCAGTTTCATTCCTTGCTATCATTTTTGCAACATGTGCTTCTGCATTTGTAAGAGTTATGTTCTGTTTAGTTATCGTTGTGGCTTTGTATATATTTGGTAATTATTAGTGGAGTTGGCTTATACAAAGTTACAAGCCAGTGTCTATTGTTGTAGCTGGCTACTCCTACCATAATCTGTTTGGGCTGCCAGAAACAAATACTTCGCTCAACCCCTCCCTGAACTTGAAAAACATAAAATATAAAATACTTGTCCACTTTGTTGCAGTGTTCATTGGCCAATCCTTTTTAGCCTAGCTAGTGTTATTGACTCTCTAATTGAGTATAATTTGGTTGGTTAGGATACCCAGGTTCAAACAACTGAAAATGCTTTTTAAAAGTTTTATTGAAAATATTATTTATATTGTAAATAGACAAAACATCCATCCATCAGCCTGCTTCCTTTAAGCTGCCTGCTTACTTGCCCAGTTTGACTTCCACTTGTTCGGTCTATCCACTCTCTTATTGTTGTAGTATAAGTTTTTATCTGGGTTCCAATCATCCTGTGTACTCTAGTGATTTTTTAAGTGTCCAATCAGCAGTTTTTTTATTTAGCTTTCACTAGTTGTTATAATCTTGTTGTTCCGTTAATTGTCAAATGCTTTGTAGGCTAACTGGTAAGGAAAATCCCATCAAACTCGGAATCCCATCAATCCCCATTAAACTTGGAATTAAATCCCCACATCATAAGAAAAATTCATTTTGCCAAAATGGATGGTCTTCTCGTTGAGAGTTGGGAAAACTCTCTTTTGTACTTTGGCAAAGTCAGTGACAGGTCTATTGGATAGCAAATATGTGCACATTACTGTCACATTAATAATTGTTATTAATATTTTGTATTTAGTTAGCATGTTTTATCCTTATTACTTCCTAACATGAAATCGAAGATAGTTTTGACAGATTTAGTAGTATTCAATATAGCTTTATCTGTGTTTAATTTAAAAAAAAGTTGTGGTTGTGAAGAATGATTTATTAAAATCTTTGAAAATTAGAAAATAATATTTAATTTTTAAATGTATTTAAACGATTTTGAGTAATTATAAAAATAATGTTTAAATTAAAAAAATTAATGATTTTTTAAATGAGTTAAAACCAGTTTTACGAAATAGATTGCTTCGGATTATAGTAGGTGTGATTTTCAAGAATGTTAATAGAGAAAAGAAAAGGCTTATGTTCATTATCCTATTCAAGTCCTTTGAGTCTTCGTAACATTTAGATAAAGATCTCTCGTATTTGTTTTGATTTATGGTTTGTGCATTGTTTCATAAATAAGGAATTTTTAATTAATTATTATTAAATTAAACAATACAAATTATGTTATAATTATTGTTTATATATAATGTGAATATTTAAAATTTATGGGATATATTAGTATGTTTTGGTTAATTTGTAAATAATGTTTTTTTTTTTTTATATAGATTAATTATTTTTCTCTTAGACATGTAATGGTTATTTGTATATATATGAAGAGGGAGGGAGAGGGATAGAAAGAGTGTGTATGAGAGAGAAAGAGTGAACAAGTGAGAGAGAGAGAGAAGAGGGG
>SNQJ01S0177532.1:7710-19799 GCA_010110895.2 Picea sitchensis
CAAACTTGCTCTCCTTACAATAAGAAAATGAGAATGATGGTGAAAGAACTCCTAGCACATCCACTCAAGAGAGAGGTGGATAGCTCAATGAAATGGTGCTAATGTGTTATTGTCAAGGAGTGAGTCCTTAAAACAATCTAAGCGGCATAACATTACATGAAATTCCTTGAGAAAATAATGTTTCTTCATGGCTTTTTATAGCATTTCATTGGGTGATTATGTAACTCCTTTGAGGTGTGAAAAGGGGCTCTTTAGGGCTCAATTAGGTCTTTGACCATCCTACCATGCGGATTCAGCTCAGATTTGATGGTCAAATCAGGTTGGGAGCTGGTCCATAAGTGGTTGGGAGGCTGACCAATTCAATAAATGCGTCGTTTAGCAGGTGCGCGGGTTTTTTCGCTAACAATTGTGCATCGTGCACGCATTGTACGTTTCTGTTATGCGCATATGCGCACGCACCCATCTTCTGTAAAGCGCCCTTCAATTTTTGGTTACTTTGTATAGTTTTTGACCCTTTTGCAATGTTGTGAAATTAATCTAGTGCCATGAATGACTTCATTACTGTTTGACGATGCTGAGTTCTTGTCGCCATGTGCGGACGAAATTTCAGTGATAACAGTGTGCTTTATTTTAATCAAGATGATTAAGATTATAAATTTTACAACATTTTGGGACACTTGAGACAGTTTTGGGAGGTGTTAAAACATTAGCAAAGTGAAATAGGCTGCTACAAGAAAGTTTGCAGCGTCGATGCTGTGAACTGGTAATTTATGACAGTTTGTAAGCAATTAGCACACAACAAAGGATTGTTTTTCTTGTAACTTTTGAATTCCCATCTAGTTTCCTCTGAAATTTGGTGTGGAGGAAAAACATGGTGTTTTTGATTTGCTGAGATAACTTCATCCTGACCCACTTCGTATTTTTGGAGAAAATCTAAACACATCACCTACAGGAAAGTTCGCAGTGCATGTTGTCAGAGGCACTGCAAACTCTAACAGATTGACAAATTTGATGTATGGGAGGGCTTCCAGTTGTCAGTGAAGGTTCAAGTAGTCTCCTAGGAGTTAGTTGGACTTGAGGGACATGTTTTCCATCTCCATATCAAGTAGAATGACCTGTTTGAAAATAAATTTATCACAATAGGCAAGATCCTGAAAAATAGGAATTTGTTAGGTTTTTGTTGGAATATTTTGTAACAAAACTCCTAAATGGAGGAGGATCCTATGTATCTCGTTGGTTTCGACCTCCTTAGGGTATATAGAGCTCATTCACTATATATAAAATGGATTTTGAGAAGGAAAGGTTTGGATTCATGATCCAAGAGAGGAGAGAGCTAGAGGAGTAGTTGAATTGCTCATTTGTAAGCCCGAGGGCATGTGTTGTAGGAATTTCCGCCATGAGAGATTCATGAAAGTTGTGATACCATACTATTTTTCTCGTGTTTCCATTCTTTCTTATCATCTTTCTTAAGTAATATTTACATATTTTGAAGATCAAAATATGCCTTTGGTTAATGGATTCATGAGCTGCAAAGGATTTGTGGTAATTGCATGTTAATCATAGATTATTTTTCAAGCACTCTTTAATCTATCTTCCAGAAATGGACTATATTATGTGGATCTTCTTCTTTTTGTTTACCTTCTATTCTTCTACCCATATTTCCATAAGCCTTTTTCTGGTAGGCAGCCTGATTTCCTATGATCTGCGAAATGTTATGACTCCATGCCCAATAGAATGTATTTGCAATCAATATGATGCCCTCCCTTTTACTCTTATCTTTATGATCCACCAAGTATAACATGTTTTAATCATTTAAATCAAATGGGCACTAGTCTTATCCTCTAGTAGTCTGAGGGTGATTCTTAGTGCTAACACTTACAATGGTTTCTTTTTGTAAGTGTCAAATAAAATCAAAATTGAATTGAATTGTAATTATTAGGCACATTCTCTATTGAAACTAACACTTGAGAATTGATCGATTCATTGCAATTCTGAGTCAACATTGAATTGGTTGAATGATTGAATTGTGTATAGGGTAGTGTTGCAAGAAGACCCTTTTTTTGTTGAGTCAATTGTAATCAGGACCCACCTGCACAAGGAGCCATGTTTCAATACTTAAGAATGGATTGAAGTCTAGAGCTATTAGAGGTATTGAACATTCTAATACTCATCATTGTTAGCAAAAAAATTACAATCAACAAAGAAACTCTTCAATATGTTCTAACTTGTTTGAAAGTTTCACAAGCCAAAGTAGAGATTCTCTGGACTTAATCACAGCTCTAGGATCTTGAAATACAACAAAGGAATCAAAATTCTAACTAGTTTTTGTTTTAAAAAACCCAATTTGTAAATTTGATAAAGGTTCCAATCAACAATCAATACATGAGAATCTCAATGAAACAACTTTTGATGTAGTTTCAAATGAGGATTAATAATAGGTTGAACATACTCTTTCCAAGCCCATCATCTGACCATGGGAATAAATTAGGAACAAAAAGCACATAACATGTATTATATATGAAAAGGAAGTTACCTTTCATATTCTAGATTATTCCAAAACAATCCACTTCCAAATTGTTGGATTGCTTCAAGAATTTTCAACTTCACCTATTCCAGTTCAACATTAGAATGATAAGTTCCAACATTGCAATCGATTTAGTCACATGGAGAATCAATGTTTTGATCTCCATCCTTGTCTGCATTGTGGAAATAATAATCATTCATTAGAAAATTTCTCCAAATGAAACAAACCTACAAGATTAAATATTCAGTATGGGTGGATCAATCATTGGCAATGGTCATCAACAACCGAGAAGATATATTAGTCTTACTGTAGAATTCAATCTGAAGTAAAGATAGTGAAATGAGAATGAAACTGTAAGGTATTGGGTCTATTATATTATCATAAAAGAGAAATAATGCAAAGAATAACACCAAGATAGCAACAAAATATGGAAATATTGCAAACATAACAACGAAACAAAAAAATATATGGAACCAGAACACCAGAATTAGACCTTTATTGATAGGAAACAATGTTCACTTGCCTATTCAAGGGGGAAACCTCTAGCACAGTAGAGCTCTATTACAATAATTTTCCAACACAAAACTTTGCATACCCTCTACTCCTATTTATACTAAATCTATCAATCCAAAAGAACAATCTAGAAGAAGATCCTTCTAGAAGCGAAAGCTTCTATTAGGTCTTCTTACATTTGACTTATTCCTCCTTATTTATAGGATTTATTAATGTTGACCTTTATTACATGGAAATATATTAATCTACCCACTTGAGGGGTTAGGTAGGTTAGGTCCCTAACATGCCCTCCCCCTTAAAATCAACCTTGTCCTCAAGGCTTGAGATGAGGAAATTGTTGCAGAATGTTAGCTGGCTCCCAGGTGGCATATACTAGAGTTGTATATTTCCACTAGACTAACATTTCCTTGATGGTTCATTGACGAAGATGATGCTCACGCTGGTCCAAAAATGCTTGTGGATGCAACCAGATGGATCCTTCTTCATCCAACACGGGAAGGTTGGTTCAAGTTTGGAACTTAGTTCCAATCACCTTCTTTAAGCATGAGACATGAAAAACAGGATGGAGATTAGAAGGACTGTGAAAATATAGTTGATAGGCCACTTGTCCAATGTGCTTGAGAACTGTATAATGACCATAAAATTTGGGAGCCAATTTTTTACAATGTTCATCCTTGAGTGAAGTTTTCTTATAAGGTTGCAGTAGAATAAATACCTAGTCTCCTTCAACAAATTGATGTTATGAGCGACCTTGATAGGCTTGTTGCTTCATGCAATTTTGAGCCATGACCAAATTATCTTTGAGGGTACAAAGAGTAGCCTCTAGAACTATAAGTGTTTGGTCAACCACCTGGACCTTCGAGACACCTGACATGTAGGAGAGAAAAAAAGGTGGATTTTTTCCATACATTGCTTCAAAAGGAGTCATGTGAGTAGATGTATGATAATAAGTGTTGTACCACCATTCAACTAATGGTAACCATTGAGACCATAGATTTTTCCTTTCAGAGGAAAAAACACCTCAAATAAGTCTCCAAACACTTATTGACAACTTCAGTTTGACCATCAATTTGGGGATGATAGGTGGTGCTAAGATGCAATTGGGTGCCCTATAGTCTGAAAAGTTCTTGCCAAAAAATCATGGTGAAAGTGGGATCTCTATTAGAAACAAAAGAATGAGGCATTCCATGAATAAGACACTATCCATGAAAAGTTGAGCCATAGTGGATGCGGTAAATGTGTGTTGAAGAGAACAGAAATGAGCATACTTAAGATTGCCTAGTGTAGTCACCATGCAAGGTGTAGTCAGTATTGCATAGTTTATTAATGAACAAGGACAAAACAAAGCGCACAAAAATTATAAAGAAGAATGAACAAGATGGTCACCTCCCATTCCCTTAATACTGTAGAAATGAGCATAATGTGTGTTGAATAGAACCATGTTTCTGCAAGATTAAGGGAATGGGAGGTGACCATCTTGTTCATTCTACTTTATAATTTTTGTGCGCTTTGTTTTGTCCTTGTTAATTAATTAACTACTTAGTGATTCAGATTCCTACTATCAATCTATTCCAGATTGGTGTATAACTCATTGTTGTAATAGTTATGAATATGGAACCATGGTTAAACCATAAGAAAAATCTATTTTACTATGTATCCACAAAGAAGTCATAAGAAGACACATAAAATACATAAAACACAAGATTTGATATCATATTTGTAGCATTCATTGATTAATCCTTCTCTTCAATAGACTGTTACATTCAATAAATTTGGAACTCCACATAACAAATTATACAATACTGCTCAATAATCATCATATGGATGAACCACTAACAATGAACCAACTCAAGAGAGAGGAACCCCATTTTCCCAACCTGTTACATATTTATACAAAAATATAGGGCTAAAACCCCTAATTTCTTCATCCTAAAAATACCCCATTACAATGCATACTTCCCTTAGATAACTGGTTGTTTGGGTTGTTTTTCCCTCTGCATGTTTCTTTCTATTGTTCTTCTATTTCTAGAATGTCGATTTGTCATCCTTTTGTCGTGCTTTATTCTCTATTTTTATTTCCTTATCCATTGTTAGATTTATTCTTCTATTTGTTTTATTCTCCTGTCTGCACATTGTGCTCCTTCTGTGCACTTTCCTCCTTATGTGCAGAGCCCTCCTAGATGTGCTTTAGTTTCACACTCCCTATATTTCCTTCTTCTTCTACACACTTTTCCTATGCTTAGGATTTTTCCAAAAACTACATCAAACCCAACAAAAATGTCTCCAAAGATTCCTGTCCAATATGCCCCCAATACTCGACTGTGGCTCGTCCCGAACCACTCAGGCCTATTACCTGCTCTTCGATGCTGAAATGAAGTTTTGAGAGGAAGCCTTTGCTACCTCAACCTATTTGATGATTGTGGCCTCTATTTATTCTATATCCTCTGCCCCCTATGCATTCAAGTTTGTAAGTTTTTCCTCCAATTTAATCGTTGCCTACTTGAACTTACCCTACACAGTGGCCAATTATCTAATTAACCTCACTGCTTCTTCCTGCAGTGATCCTAGTCTATGTTGAAGGATATATTTTTGATCCCTCATATTTTCTACCTCCACGTATGAATGCCTCTACGCTACAATGGTTGTCATCATCTCTGCTAGTGAAATTTTTGTTATCTTCTCTGAATCTTGACATGCTCTTTCTTGTGCTTCTCTTAAGAGTGCTTCCACAACCTTCATTTATGGGTCTTCTACCAACTCGGTCCATATCTATGCGCTCTCCTCACATATTTTGGTGCATTCTCCTTCTACTTTATTAATAGTGACAACTATTGTTTTCTCCATTCTCTCCCTGCATTCTTGCACTTATGGTGGTGTTCCTAGCATGCTCCACAATTTTAAGTCCTCAATTTTCTCACAAAATCCCTTAATGGCATCCCTGATATTTAACACTCATTCCTCCATAGTAGATTCTACTACTATGAGGACTTCCAATATTTCTTTATATATTTTCTGGACAACTACTTTGGTTTTCTATTCTATCCCTTCAACCTCGTCCTTTTCCTATAATGATTTCTTGGCCCTCTCGTCAGCCTCATATTTATTCTTTAGAACTTCTTCTACTCTACCTTCAACTTCCCTCTTTTGTTGAAGTTTCAAGTCATACTTATCTTTTTATTTGGATCTTTCATCCCTTATTCTTTCCAACTCTCTGTGTGCTTCCTATCCCCTGTTCTTCATTTCTTGCAATAGTCCCTCTTGCAAGTCTTGTAGCCTTTGCATGGGAATTTTTTATACGACTATATTGAGATAGCCCAATGCATTTACTTGATCTTGTAACTCTCCCATTGGAAATTCCAGTGCATCTTGTTATCACTCTGTAATTTCTTTGGGTTTTATCAAAGAAACCTAGAGGTAACCAAAAACCACTTTAAAACTAGAATATATCCCTTCCAACTTTAGAGAGGGCTCCCTCTGTGTGAAATTCCAGTCACTGAGGTGACTGGTTGTCATAGGTTTTTAGGCTAGGTTTTAAGATCAAAGGAGGATATGTTGTGAAATTTTTATGGCAGATCCGAGATAGAATCCATTGGGCATGGAGTCAAAACCCGAATTATAGAATGAATTTCAATGGCTGGTGGTAGGATGTCCCATGAAGAAAAGGCAAGGTGAAAGGTAATTGTCAATGAAAGTGATCATTGTAGTATGTAGAAATAATGAAATTAACAAACCATTATATCAAAAGCATATAAAGTGGATGACTTTCTGATATAACTTTAGTTTAATGAATGGAGTGACAAATGTTTATGAATAAATCATCTGTCTCAGAATCACTTCTGGACATACAATCCTAACAACATGAAAGAATACTTAAACTGTATATTTTGGAGCATCTAACAAATGGATGAATTTTGAACACTAAATTCAGTTCAAATATCAGAGGATCTCAAACATATATGTGGTAAACAAAGGACATAATTTCACATTCACATAAGAAATAATACATACATCAAAGCACCATGTACTTGAATCTCTAGTAGGGATGGCATCCTGTACTTCTACACTGAAATCTGTGTTGATTCTCAGAAATATAACAATGTCCATGAGACTCTTCCATGTCAAACCCCCCTTGAGTTAATGTAGCTTCATTCATTATATAAAAAGTTTATTCCTATCCCTCAAAATTAGAATTCAACTAACATCCTAAAATTGAGCTATAGTTACAAAATACTTGGCAACAAAATCTAAGTTGTCTGCTAGAAAAGAGGAGTCAATTTATTGAAACATAGGGGTCAAAGATGTCATCATATATCCTGAATCATAATAATTGTTACAAAAATGAGATATGCTTTTAGATATGAATCCGTTCTTGAGAAAAGCCTCTTTCAGTTTTCAAAAATTCCTCTCCATCTTCTATGGATATGCTCCCAAAGATAATGACCTAAAAAGGACATCATTAAATGTTTAAATCTGGAAAAGTAGGCTGTAAACATCCCTTCGAATCTCCCAAAATGTGAAAACTCTGAAAAAACTAAGAGAGGATTTTATTATTGGGTCCATTCTTGAAAAATTACTCATTGGGTTTTTCAAAAAACCACTACAGGTGTTCATAAAGCGACATTGAAGTTGACTTCAAAAACGATCATTTGTGCAACGTGCCCTGCAGACTTTGCAGACTTTGTGTAGCGAGGTTACAAAACGAGGGTTCTTTTATATTTTTATTCATATGGTTGATCACTACAAACGATATGAAGGAAATTTACTATCATATTTACTTGTTGAAACATGATGCTAAGCCCATGAACCATTTATCTTCCTTGAAAGCATCAAATTCTTCATCAAGGCTCTAAAACCCCAAATACTTTAAGGTAGCAAATTGAGTCTTAGTTTCAATAAATGATATAAAATGCATGTATTTATATGATGAATAAAATTATACACCACTTTCAAACCTTTCTTGATCATCCAATCTGAGTCTGTCATCATGAAATCCCATTTTTTGCAAAAAATGATACCTACAACACTTGCATAGCGTGTTGATGCAACTCGTTGTGCAACTATGAGCTTCAACATTTGCATAGCATATTTGCACAAAGAGGGTTATTGTTTATTTTTATTCACATGGGTAATCATTGGAAGTTGCTTGAATATTTGTGGTGGTCATTCTAACATCCAAATGATGTTTCTGAATTGTGTAAACATAAACATGCTTTCAATACATTTGCCTTTTAGTCCAAAACTTAAAAACCAAAAATATACTAGAGCCACAAACTTAAGCTTAACTTCATTTGTATATATTTCATTAAATATGGTTTTGATTAAGCCTTTGTGCTGTTTGGAAACTTCCTTGGGAATCTAGAGTGCATTTCATAACAGAAAAACCCCTTTTTGGCATCAAATGACACCTACAACACTTGTGTGGTGTGTGATCGCTACACAAGTTCTATGTATTGTTCTTTTTCAAATAAAAAATTTCGTGATCAAATTAAATCAACCTTATGGGATATCTCACCATGCATATGATATGGAAAGTCATAATACAACCATTTTGAACAAAAAATTCCATGGAATAAGTATATGCATTTCAAATCTTCTATATAGTTGGAAAAATATTTGGTCAAATTATGATTTGGAGATTTAACAATGTAAGGCCCAATACACCTTTTGTTTTGCCAAAAATAACCCTGATCCTGCATATGATCCCGAGAGCATAAAATTCCTGTGAAACCCACTTTTTAGCCAAATTTATAAGAAGTTAAATGTGCTAACACATCTGTCTCAATATGTAAGGTTATATTGGTTGGGTATGTGTTATATTCTTTGCATGTGTGTGTGTGGGTGCGTCAGATGTGACAACTATGTCTGACGATCCCTAGAAATTGTTGATCATCACTCCTTTCCAAAGAAAGCATGGGATTCAAAGCTCAAATTTTCTATGTGGGCTGATAGAGTGACAACAAAGAGGTCCCTAGGCATCTCTCCTTTCCAACTTGTGTATGGGACTGAAACAATTTTTCCTTCTCAGATTTCCCTACCTGTGGAGAAATTCTTCCAAGACTACCAAGGAGAGCCTGATGACATGATTAGGAGAATACATTAGCTAGTAGAAGTGCAACAAAATAGAGAGAAGGTGATGGACAAAACGCATGATCGTCAATAGAAAATCAAGCAGGCCTTTCACAGGAAAAGTAGTCGAGAGGATTTCCTACCAGGAGATATAGTACTCAAATGGTATGCTCCCAAACAAGACAAGGGAAAACATGGTAAATTTGAATCACTTTGGATTGGTCCTTTCTAGATTTCTGAGCCATTTCCAAACAACACTTATCGGTTGCGGAATTTAAGGGGGGGAGAAGTTTTTGGTGGCCCTGTAAATGGTCACTTCCTGAAAATGTTTTTTTTTTTAAAGCCACTATCAACATCCCACCATTGTAAATACCATTTTTGTTTTATTTTGTTTTGTTTTTGATAGGAGACTCCACAACCCAACACTAAGTCATTGAAGCCACGAAAAGAATTCTTAGAGCCTCACATGGGAGGACTCTATCCCCCATGGATCCTAATGTTAGCACATAAATTTGTCAAAACCTTCAGGGTTTGTGGTTTCTACCTAAGTCTGTATCCTTTCCTATCCCTCACCATTTTGCAAACTTGATCGTAAGTTTTCCCTCTGGACTTGTAGCTTGTCTTTTGTTTTCCTTCATCCATTTGATCGACTTGTTTTCCTTGTCATCTTGTCTAAGAAGTATCGGCCCTCAAAATTCCTATTCTCTCTTTGGATGATCATTCTTCTTTTTATCTCTACCTCTGATCTTTTTTTTTCTCGATCCCTTAGTTGGTCATTCAAGTAAGCCAAACAGACTACATTCGTGAGAACCATGTGCAACACTTGAAGCAGTCTGATGTCAACTCAAAACAAGTGAGTGAGCAAGATCATCTTTCGGCGGCGGATATCCATCTACCAAATTGGATCGACGACCATCAGGTAATCGAGATCATAAATTTGAACCAATTTTAGCATCAAGGAGAGGTCCAAAATTGCGAAATGATCGGAGTCATTTATTTTAGGAGAGGACATGTGGTGCAAGATTAGCATTTCATGGTTTTGCAAGATGGAGCGGTCAAGGAAAAATTCATCAGAACTCATGAAATACGAAATCGCGATAAGATCCCAGTAGTTGATCAAAGGAAAGATCTGAACTAATGGATCAACTTTTCACGATTTTACGAGTCACGAAAGTAGGAGGGTAGGGCCTTGAGGAATCGTGACACACAAAGTACCGAAATGATTCTGGCCATCCATTCCAGAAAGACACGTGGCGCAGGATCAGCATGGAGAAATTTGTTTCGGGGAACTAAAGGGAGAAATGTCGATGGCCCAAGGTCCCAAAATGTCAATGTTCAATAGGGTCATCCGATGCAAAAGGATATGTGTCGCCTGATACAAACAATGCACTTTCGCGACACAATTTTTTTGGCATGATCACAATCCAAGCTCGCGAAACATGAAATTCCAAAGCGCCTGAGAATTAGGCACACGGTCGTAGCCTAGGGTCATATGGAAAGGTGATGCGCAAAGGATCAAAGCACCTGAGTTGGTCACAAAGAGGGATCTATGTGACCTCGAGGTGCCATAATTGACTCAGAGGAGCTGTGAGCTCACATGGAACATTCATGGGTGTTGGACCTCGCCCTAATCCCGATGAAAGTAGTTAATGAAAATGGGGAGGTGGTTGAAACCTTGTTTCACCACTTAAATGGAAAGCATTGAAATTTGTTCATGGAGGGAAGACAGTCAGCCAAAAGTTCCCCTACCATGGAATTTCTGGTGAAGCCCATACTCATTTGATCTTGCGTCTGACAGAAGAATGCAAGTGTAGCCTGACAGAAGAAGATGCAGACGCAAAGATTTGATTATAGTAGCTAGGTCACACTCCTGGTGGTGGCAGTTCTCTGAGTATAAATATTTAGTTTTGATATTTGGTATGGTCGATGGTAGAGCTAGGCTCTTGTGTTGTAAAGTTTTAGTAAAGCCTCTAGTTTCTAGTTATGTATCTGTATTTGATACTTCTTGCTTAATCCAAGTCATCCTTCTTCCTCCATCTTAATATGTGTATGATACTGAAATTTCATGATTGAAGGATTCACATGGATGGTTGTTATTGTGTTGTAATGGATGTTTGATTGCAGTGTTGTTATAGAGTTTTCAGTTTCCTGAAGTTTTGAATCCAAGAAGATCTTGTTTTCTAACTTTTTCCTCCTTAGGCTGCTGGAAGACCAGATGTCCATAGTAGACCTCTTCACTCTCCTTAATTTCTTCCCCCTACTCACCAATATACCAAACTTACTAACTGAATTTAGACCACGACCTCACTTGCTTGTGCTTTCCGATCCAGTTTTCTGAGTTAGAACGATACCATCCTGAGTCTATGTCCATTAGATGGCCTTTATATTTTTTTCGTGACATACTAACTGATGAGTATTAGGCTTACCTCTACCGCAATCTAGGGGTGGCTTATGGTGCTCACACCTGCAATGGATTGTGGTTGTCAATCTGATTACAATCTGTGATCTGGGTAATATTCCTTCCTTACATGTTGCATAGATCAATGGTACTAGTTTATTTGAGATCAACGGTCCATGATCACTTCGGGAGTTAGGGCTTCAGGAGTTTAAAAGCATAGTTCTTACCATCCTCTAGAGTGTTGTACTTCTAAAGTGAGGGATCTACCTCCATGTGGCCTCTAGATCTGGACAGACTAGATTCACTTTGGGAGTTCAAGATTCGAGAGTTTGTAAATGTTTTTCTTGGAAATTTCCCCGAGGAAAATTGGTGAAGTGAATGATCTACATCCACGTGTCCTTGCTGATGGATTGTCCATGTAACACCCTATTTCCCCCAGCTTGTAAATATAACTAGACTGGCCAAGAACTATGGTAAACTCATAAATGTGAATATGTGATGTAAATGGACCTTGAGGAAAAGGTCAATGAATGTGAATAACATTTTGAATTTATTGCAGGACTGCAGAGAGGGGATGTGTAGAAAAAG
>SNQJ01S0177533.1:6483-18123 GCA_010110895.2 Picea sitchensis
CTTGACAAGTTAGATTGAGGCCAAGGTCTTCTCAGAGTTGGGCTTGAGGCAGGGATACTACCAAGTGAATATTGTAGAAGGAGATGAGGCAAAGAGATCCATTATGACAAGGTGTGGTAGTTTTGAGTTTATTGTCATGCCTTTTGGCTTGTGTAATGTCCTAGCCACCTTTTGCACATTGATGAACGATGGAAATATTTGAAGTGTTAAGGCAAAGCCAACTATACTTGAACAAGTCCAAGTGTTTCTTTGGGTAAATCGAAATTCCTTATTCTTGGGCCATTGGATTGGAAAAGGATGCATTTGCATGATTCCTACAAATATAAGGGCAATTGAGGATTGGGAGGAACCCAAGACAATCCATGAGGTAAGAAGTTTCATTGGTTTGGATAACTATTACCACAGGTTTGCGGAGGGCTACTCTAATATTTCAGCACCATTGAGTGACTTGTTGAAAAAGAACAAGTCACGGAGTTGGATGGATAAGTGTTGGGAAAAGATCTTCAAGATGAAGCACAAACTTGTCTCAACACCTATGTTGAAGCTATTTAACTTTAAGTAGTCATTTGAGGTGCAAATGGATGCCTCAAACTTCACCATTGGTGGGTTTTTGTCATGGGAAGGTCATCTAGTGGCCTATGAGAGAAGAAAGATACAATATCATGAATGGAGTTACCTTATTCATGAGAAGGCATTTGTGCATTACCTACAAGCATGGAGGCACTACTTGTTGGGAAAGCCATTCATTGTGAAGATGAACAATGTGGTGATGAGCTACTTCACCACTCAATTAAAGTTGTCACCCAAGAAAGCTCGCATTTAGTTGACGAATGTGATGGAATGGATGAATCATTGGGAAGATTGGGATATGAGGGATGCAGAGTTCAAAGTGGATGAGTTAGTCTTTCTCAAGATGGGTAGAGAATGGTTCAAGCCACCTACTAACATGGTTGGTGCCTTGGTGTAGAGGTTTGAGACTCCATTCAAAGTCCTCGAGAATATTGGAAATGTCACCTACAAATTGGAGCTCTAGAACAACATGAGGGCTCACCATCCAGTTTTACATAAATCAACTAAAGCCTTATAGGATTTATGATGATTATCCTAAAAGGGTAGAACCATCCTGAGCTCCTGCGTCGATTGTGAATAAATCAAAGTTGAAGGTGAAGGATATACTTACACATAGGGCCTCCTACCATGACAAAAATAAGACATAAGAGTACTTCATTCATTGGAAGAACAGACCCAAGGAAGGGAACATTTGGGAAAGAAATGAGGCATTGTAGCAATATGGGGACATGATCCATGATGTTGAGAAATTACACCTTCACACACTTAGTCACATGATCATTGGATTTTTCTAAGATGACAACAAGTTTAGTGGGGGAGGATATGAGGTCTTCGCCTGAGGATGGCAGTAGGCACACTTCCATGCCTAGTGTACAATGTTTTTTGCGGAAGAATGGATGATAAAAGCACCAACCCAATTAGTTGGATGGAGTGATGACCATTCATGTTGCCCTTATACAATGATTGGGATTCCTTAGGCACACGAGCGGAACATGTTGACCCAAAGGAGACTTGTTCCCATAACTTGCAAAAGTTTCCTTTGATGGATGAAGATGCGACTAAACAAGTCGACTCACTTGGGTGCACTTGGATACAGATGAGGCGACAAGGTGATCTTAGTGGACTCGAAACAATGTAGCAAGATCAAGACAACATAACTTGCTTGAGATGACATAGCAATCTCAAGACAACTTAGACATGGACCCAACATATGGAATTGTTCAATGGAACGAGTCGGATTGAAGTGAACTTGGGTCCACTTGGAGGATATTGTTATCACTGAGAGTCACCCTCAGATTGCAAGAGGATAAGCCCAGTACCCATCAAAATTTTTGTGGAGGTAAGTTTATGAATGGAGTTCAAATGGACAAAGCTCAGTACAAGAACGTTTTAACACAGAAACTGGACAAGCAATGCATAGGGAAATGAGGTCCTCATTAACTTCAGTCAGTGGTTTAAGGTTAAAAGTGAGAAGGGGGGAGACTTAGTGAGAAAGGTGTACAAGTCTGCCATGAGAATTCAACCTTCAAGCAGCTTGGTGAAGAAAAACCCAGGCACAAGAGTACTCTTGAACTTAAGTTTCAGACACTGAAATATATCACAGTAGCATAATAATCAAACTTCCATTACCATGCAACTACAACCACTCATCTGGATCTTCCATGCATGAACATTTCAGCATAAGAGGAAACATTAGTCCTGATGATGAATCCTGATTCGGATTCGAAACGTCGATGACGAAATGACACCAACTGTGGATTATCCGAACAACACATGCAAAACTCCTCACCACAGAAACTTAAAAACATCAACAAAAAAAGTATTGAAATAGGTCACAACAGCCTTATAATCAAACCTACATTACAATACAACTACAACCCTCATGTGGATCCTCCATGCACAAGTGTTTCAGGATAGATTAAACAAGATGATGAAAGAAGTTGACTTCTATTAATGAGAAAGTCTCAAGTCTCATACATAACCAGAGAACAACTCTGGTATCAAAATATTACAAAATAGGGAGTATGTTCAACCATTCGACGACCCAAAAAAAAATCTTGAGCTGATCTATTTATAATCATACTAGTTCACAACTGTCAGGAGTGTGATCTGGCCATTCCATTCAAAGCCTTACGTTTGTGCCTCCTTTTGTCAGACTGTGTGTGTTTCCTCCTATCATATGCAAGCTTGGATCAGTATGGGCATGCAGGAAGAAACCATCCAGTTGGTACCTCGGGCTAACAGTTATGTCTCCTCAGCCATAGATTCCAAGCTTCCTATTTATGGATTGAGCTAAGGTTTCAGCTACCGGTCCTTTTTCATTAATTGAATCCTCCTCAGGATCGGAGAAGCGAATTGACAATTAGGGGGAGGCCACGTGTTTTTGTTGGATACGACATCATACACGCATGTGATTTCGGTGCCGCAGGAAGCGGTTTAGGCCCACACCACTTTTGGGCCCGAAATGCACTGCTTCTCACCACGTAACCACCCCGCAAAATCATGGTTAGGACTTCGGCCCACTCAAGGAATTTTAACGCCTAAGCATGTTGCAGCCCCAAAATGATTTGAGGTTGTTGATTTGAACGGGATCTGAGATCTAAGCACGCTGGCTATTTTATCGCCCATGCCAAATTTTTATCTACCTACCAATTGTGGAAACCTTCCAACTATGTCTAGAGATGGCACCAAATCGAAATGAACAGGGGATTTTTTCCACTGCAAACTACACTCTCATGCTTGTATGTGCTCATGGTTGTCAACTGTGACCCTAGACAACTTCATGTGATAAAATTTGGCTCCACAAGGGATTGCATGCCCCTTGCGAGCTGCTAAGAACATGCAATTCAAGTGCCTTAGCTTTTGGTTCATGGAGTCTCTTATTCAAACAGAAAATAAAAAGGAAGTGTTAATTACAATGGTTTAAATCCAATCATGGCTTAAGCAAAATATTTCTTCAGAAAGTGCCAATTGATAGGGCCACCAAAAATTTTGGAATCCTCCAAGCTCTGCAACTTATAGGTGTTATTTGAAAATACTTCAGAAATCTTGAAAGGACCAATCCATAAGGCTTCAAATTTACCATGTGTACCTTTCTCTTGCTTGGGGGAATCCCACTTGAGCACCAGATCCCCCAGCTAAAAATCTTCCTTGCTTTCCCTCTTGTCAAAGGCTCGTTTTGTTTTCTGTTGGTGATCCTGAGCTTTATAAGGTAGTTTCTCCCTAGCATGTTGTACTTCTACCAGTTGTTGTATCCTTCTGACCATATCATCAGGTTCTCCTTGGTAGTCCTGGAAGAATCTTTCCATAGGAAAGTCAAGCTGAGTAGGAAAAATAGCCTCAACCCCATATACAAGATGAAAAGGGGAAACACCCAGTGACCTCTTTGTGGTGACTCTATCAGCCCATAATGCAAATTTCAACTTTGAGTCTCGGGCTTTCTTTTTGTCTTCTAACAATTTTTTGATGATCTTTATGGCTCTTTTTAGAGGACTCTACTAAACCATTTCCCTGAGGGTAGTAAGGAGTAGAATGGATTAATGTAATCCCATACAGTTCATAGAACTTGATCAATGGTTCAACTTTGAAGGAGGCAGCATTGTTGCTTGGACAACCAAATTTGGACATGATACCTTTAAGAAAGCTAATGATTACCTTGTGGGAGGAACTTATTGTACGAATGGATTTTATCCACTTGGTGAAATAATCAGTGGCAGTCAAAATTCACTTGTGCTAACCACTTGAGGCTGGGTGGATTTCTCCGATGAAGTCAAGACCCCACTGTTGAAAAGGTCCAGAAACCATCGTAGGCTTCAACGGCAAATATTTGAGTTGTTTATTTCCAAAAAACCTTTGGCATTTAACACAAGCTCTAATCTTTGCACAAACATCAGTAAAAATGTTGGGCCAGAAATACCCATCTCTGAGCATGTTTTAAGTTGTGGTCCTCCAGAAATGATGTCCCCCACATAAGTTGTCATGAAAATCAGTCATATCTCTTTGGGCCTCCCGTGGATCTAGACATCTCAACAGAACTCCTAGAGGATACCTCCAATACAAAACTTGATCAATGAGACAATATTTGATTGCTTTGAGCTTCAAATCTCTTACCTTGTTTTTGTCCAAACCATCAGGAGGCCGCAACTTTTGCAGAAAATATATGATGTCTTTATACCAGGTGCATTCTGCCAAATTGAGGCTAACATGAGAGTCTTTATCAGCAATCTCGGATTGCTAATTTTCTGAGTTTATGTTCATGAAATTAACCCCTAAAGCCTTGTAGTTTGATTCAACCAGCATCCTGGCTAAACCTTGGCCTTTTACTAGTTTAGCGGGCTTCATTTCAAGGTCAAATTCTAGAATTTTAGCAATCCATTTGCTTCTCTTCCCATCTATGTCAAGCTGGATCAATATCTCCTTTACTGAGGCTGAGGGAACATATGCAACAATATTTGAATGCATAACATATATTATTAAAGCCTTGAGGGCTTTGACCAAAGCATATGCATGCTTCTCCATGATATCATATCTCATTTATGCATCCCTCAATGCTCTACTGAAAAAGGAAATAGGTTACTCTAACCCCTCCGTATTTTTCTTTAGCAAAACAACAGCCAATGTATCAGATGAGGCAAAAGAAAATATCATAAATTCCTTAGAATAGTCAGGGCTAATGAGCACAGGTGCTTCAGTCAAATCCCTTTTGATTTGGCCAAAATAATTTCTGGACTCAGCAGTCCATTTCACCTTGCTTCCTTTTCTAAGCATGGTTGTAATGTGCTTAACCAACTTAGCGAAATTAGAGATGAACCTTCTTAGAAAATTGATTTTACCCAAGAAAAAATAAACCTATTTCTTGGATCTGGGAAAAGATAAGGACTGGATGGCCTCTACTCTGCTTGGATCAATTCTTACCCCTTCTGCTGACATAATATGCCCCAATAATTTTCCCTCCTTCATAGCAAACAAATATTTCTTAGGATTGAGGGAGAGACCAAACCTTCTGCATTTCAGGAAGACCTTCTTCAAATGATGACAATGTTCTTTGTCAGACTTTGAGAACATTGTAATGTCATCCAGATAGATGACTACAAATTTTTCTTTCTCCCCAATGAAGCTGATGTCCATGGATCGTTGGAAGGTTGTTCCTACATTCATCAATCCAAAGGGCATTTTAGCATACATGAATGTGCCCCAAGGAGTAGTTAAGGTTGTCTTCTCTCTATCTTCAGGTAGGATAGAGATCTAATTGTAGCCATAGAATCCATCAATCATAGACATCCTAGATGAACTTGTCACTCTCTGCAAAATGTGCTCCATATTTGGAAAGGGGTAGTTATCTTTTTTGGAGCTCCTATTCAAATTCCTGAAATCAACACATAACTTGATTTCCCCATTTTTCTTCCTCACAGGCACCAAGTTAGCCACCCATTCTAAATATCTCAAAGGGATGATGATCTGGGCATCCAACATCTTTTTCACTTCTTTTTTCATAATAGGCAGCAGCATGGGATTTATTTGTCTGAGTTTCTTCCTAAATGGCTTGGTCTCTTCTTTCAAAGGGATATTATTCTCAATAATGTTTGTGTCATATGTCCTTAGATCTTCATATTTCCATGCAACCACATTTGCAAATTTTCTCAAAAGCTTGACATACTCAACCCTTTGTTCCTTCAACAAGATGCTAGACAATTTGACATATTTTAGATCATCCCATGTTCCTAAATTGCATTCAGTCACATCAATATCTTCAATTTAACCTTTAACCTTCATAGGAACATCATTTCTGTCAAACAATCTCTCCAGGGGGACAAGTCCCTTTGGAATATGGTTACTGGGTAGCTGAAAAATATGATGATCAACAATTTTATTCAGAAAAATATCATCATGGGGGTTTTCTTCAGTATCCTGAACTTGATCAATTTGTAAAGCAGAGAATTCATCCACAGTCTCAAGAAACCTTTTTATCTCAAGATCATCCTCAAAAACCTTCCAATGTTTGACATTGTCGGGAATAGAAGGTCTATACTTTACTTCCACATCACACTTCAGTTTCGGAGGCAAAGGAACCCTGAACTTACTTGTTGAAACAACCAAGGAATTTTCCATAGTGTTATCCTCTCTTGGAACAAATGAGATATTAAAATCCAAGAAGAACCTATCAACAAGATCCCAGACTTCATTTATGTAGGCCCTTAACCTAGGGTGCTTATCCTGATACTGATTTCTGACTTAATGAACAATCAACACGACATCTCTAAACATTGTTATCTCTTCAATCTTCATGTCTTTGGCAGCCCTCAAGCACAAAACAAGAGCATCATATTCTGCCACATTGTTTGTTGTTTCAAATTCAAACTTGTAAGACATAGATATGATCTCTTGGGTAGGGAAAATAAAGACTACCCCAGCACCAACATTTTCCCTAGAAGAAGCTCCATCAAAAAACATCTTCCAAACATAGGTATTGGGAGGAGGATTCTCACAAGAGTTAATAGGTTGCTTTCTGATTTCAATAGGTTTTTGAGGATCATCAGTGAGATGTAGCATATTGGTTCCCAAATCAGTATCAACTGCAAAAATAGGGTGGTTGGTAGGATTTGCTTCATCACTGATAATGTAAGCAAGTTGTGCTTCCCTATAAATCCTTTTATGTTCCCCCCCAAACACAGGAATGGTGGCATATGAAAGATCCATTTGCAAAGTTCCCCCTAGTATTTTGATCCAATATCTAGACAAGAGCATCCCAAACTTAGGGGGGACATCAGCCACCACAATATCCATGACCACACTTTTCATTGGCAACTGGAATAAGGAAACAACCAGATCTTTGATAACCCTGAGACAATTCACCTTCCTGGGATCAAATGAGTATAGGTCATGGTAGGTTTTTGTAACCTCCAACCCAAGCTCATCCATGATAGTCTTAGGCATGAGATTATGAGATTCCCCTGAATCCATCAAACAATTGTGCAACACTTTATCATGAATGTTCAATGATGTATAGAAAGGAGGGGAGGAGTCATCCCTATCCTCTACCAAAGGTCCTAGTATGACAACTGGTTTTTCATCTTGGAATTTGAATGAATCTGTGGGATAAGATGAAGGTTCAGGCTGCAGTATTTTGGAAAGGTACCTTTTGAAATCCTCATTCTTAACTAGATCCAAAAAAGGTACAAGGATTTTAATCTTTTGAATCTCATTCTCAAAGCTAAAAGAGGAGGGAGGCTTCAAAATCTCCTTAACTTTTGGGGTGTGGCTCTTAACCACTGCCTGGGGGTTTTGTGCCTCTTTTTTTTTGCTGCTAGCTGCCACATCCTTAGCAGGATTCAATGTTCTAGTAGTCTGATCAGGAATGTCAGGCTCTCCCTCTTTCTTCTTGGACCTTAGGTTGTATCTATTTGGATTGTCACTGGTCCTTTCCCCTTTGCTCAGCTCATTTGTTGGCTGCCCATGAGAGCCTCTTCATATTCAGATTGGGTTAAATGAGGATATGAAGAGGTGTCACCAAGATAACTGATTTCAGGATCTGCATCTTCTTCCTCTCCTTCTTCATCAGTAACAAGGTTATTTTGGAGAGGAGCTTGGATTTTTTTATCATCCCTATCCCTATTTATTTGATCTCTCTGGATTGTCTAAGGGGAATTATTGGGTCTTTTGAAATTACCCTTATTATCATCATTTTGGGGGTTCCTATAGCTCTGCTTTCCTTCAAATTTCATTTTCCCCATTTCTGCAGAAAGTGATTTTACCAACTTTGTTAACTCATCCACTTGAGGGTAGGCAGCAGAGGAATTAGAGGTTTAAGCTTCAGCCCTACCTNCTTCTTCCTCTCCTTCTTCATCAGTAACAAGGTTATTTTGGAGAGGAGCTTGGATTTTTTTATCATCCCTATCCCTATTTATTTGATCTCTCTGGATTGTCTAAGGGGAATTATTGGGTCTTTTGAAATTACCCTTATTATCAGCATTTTGGGGGTTCCTATAGCTCTGCTTTCCTTCAAATTTCATTTTCCCCATTTCTGCAGAAAGTGATTTTACCAACTTTGTTAACTCATCCACTTGAGGGTAGGCAGCAGAGGAATTAGAGGTTTAAGCTTCAGCCCTACCTTTTCTTCTGTCTCTATCGGCTTTACTCCTAAGTTTGTCAGTTGCCAATATATTAGACTCTACTTCAAGGGTTGCATCTTGCATATGAGATAAAGAGGTAGCACTTCTTTCTCTCAACAAGAGGAAAAACTTAGGGTCAAAAGCACTAGCATAAGTAATCTTGGCAGAGGTTTTTGTAGGCTTTATTTCAGTGGGAATATTATTGTACATCTTATTAAATCTTTTTGAGAAGTCTGAAACAGATTCCCCCTCTTTCCTCTTAAGTGACCCAAATTCTATAATATAATAAAGAAAATTTGTTTTATCCCCCCAATGCCTCAAGAATGAATCATCCAGAGCTTTAATCCCAGTAATAAATCCAGGAGTCAAACCCCTAAACCATTTCCTAGCCTCACCATCAAGACTCTGTACAAAAACTCTCATCCACGCATCTTCATTTTCAATGTTAATATTATATGCATAACTATAAAAAGTTGAAAGGTGTTCTTCTGCAGTTATGTCTTCCTCCCCATTGAACTTGGGAATGTAATTAAGGTAGTCTCCAACTGGGAGAGCATTCATAGGTTGTGGTAAAACAAGGGTGGAATATCTAGCGGCCATTATGGAATCCATCCTGTTTTTAGGAAGATTAGCACCTGCCATTGGGATGTGAACTGTAGGAGAACAAGGGGGAGATGGAGTTAGGAAAGGTAGGACTGTTGTTGTGTTTCTAGGGGAAAGGGTAAACGGTTGAGTGTTGGAGGAGGATGGTATAGGGTTCAGGGGAAAATAATTTTCCCCCTCTTTAGATACAACAACTTTGATAGGAGGAGGAGTAGGAAAACCCAAAGTGGGAAAATATTCTAAGATCATGGGTCTAAACCACTTTACAATATTGGGGGAAACAGAAGTTTCAAAACTTTCTCCTTCCAAATGAAGACTAGAAGGGGGGAGATCAATAGGAAGGATTTCAAAATATAAACTTCTAGAAACTCCAGCAAATGGTATAAAAGGAAACGACACCAATAATGTTAGCACTGAGAGTCACCCTCAGATTGCAAGAGGATAAGCCCAATACCCATCAAAATGTTTGTGGAGGCAAGTTTATGAATGGAGTTCAAATGGACAAAGCTCAGTACAAGAATGTTTTAACACAGAAACTGGACAAGCAATGCATAGGGAAATGAGGTCCTCATTAACTTTAGTCAGTGGTTTAAGGTTATAAGTGAGAAGGGGGAATACTTAGTGAGAAAGGTGTACAAGTCTGTCATGAGCATTCGGCCTTCAAGCAGCTTGGTGAAGAAAAACTCAGGCACAAGAGCACTCTTGAACTTAAGTTTCAGACACTGAAATATATCACAGCAACATAATAATCAAACCTCCATTACCATGCAACTACATCCACTCGTATGGATCTTCCATGCACGAGAATTTGAGCATAAGATAAAACAATGAAACAAAGAAAATACCGAAACAGGTCACAACAGCATTATAATCAAACCTACATTTCAATACAACTACAACCCTCGTATGGATCCTCCATGCACGAGTGTTTCAACATAGATTAAACAAGATGATGAAAGAAGATGACTTCTATTAATGAGAAAGTCTCAAGTCTCATACATAACCAAAGAACAACTATGGTATCAAAATATTACAAAATAGAGAGCTTTGCTCAACCATTTGATGACCCGAACAAAATCTTGAACTGATCTATTTATAATCGAACAAGTTCACAACTGCCAGGAGTGTGATCTGGCCATTCCATTCAAAGCCTTTCGTATGCACCTCCTTCTATCAAACTGTGTGTGTTTCCTCCTGTCAGACGCAAGCTCATATCGGTATGGGCCTGCAGGAAGAAACCATCCAGTTGGTACCTCAAGCTGACAGTTCTATCTCCTCGGCCATAGCTTCCAAGATTCCTATTTATGGACTGAGCTGAGGTTTTAGCTACTGGTCCTTTTTCATTAACTGAATCCTCCTCGGGATCAGAGAAGCAACTTGATGATTATGTGGAGGCCATGTGTCATTGTTGGATACGACATCATACGTGCACGTGATTTTAGGGCCACGGGAAGCAATTTAGGCCCACACCACTTTTGGGCCCAAAATGCACCGATTCTCGCCACGTAGCCACCCCGCAAAATTGTGGTTAGGATTTCGTCCCACTCAAGGCCTTTTAAAACCGAGCATGTTGCATCCCCGAAATGATTTGAGGCCATTGATCTGAATGGGATTTGAGATCTAGGTGCACCGAATATTTTAGTGCCCCCACCAAAGTTTTATCCGCCTGGCAATTGTGGAAACCTTCCAACTGTATCTAGAGATGGCACCAAATAGAAATGAACAGGGGATTTTTTCCACTGCAAACTGCACTCGCCTACTTTCCTGCGCTCATGGCTATCAACTGTGACCCTAGACAACTTCATGTTATAATAAATACGACTTGCTAAGTGCATGACAAGGTCCATATAAGTAAGTATACACCTCATAAAGCTCAAGCATCATCATTGATTGATCATGAAGGAAGCAAGAGTCATCAAGGAGATCTATGGTAGTCTTGTTCAAGGATTTGGGACCAAAGGTTGAATTAGAGTGAATAAGTGATGGAGATGAAGACATGACTTGTAGGAGGCAGGCCTACAAAATATTCAAGGGTTGGTGTGTAAGGTTGTTTAGTAAACTTGGCAGAAGGAATATTGCCTTAGTTTCTTTGTACATTGTAATTGAGATACAAGTAGTGGTCAAGATCCTCCATTGCATCACATAACATTCTTGTATATATTACATGGGTGTTAGGTACCTAGCTTGGGTTTCCATCCTTAAGTGATGTTCCTTGTGGATGTTCCATATGTATTGAATATTTGGTCCCATGTATGCTTATGTTGACCAAGTGTTAAATTGGCTAAGTATAAGTATTTATGTAGAATGTTTTGAGGCCCACGATTGGAGACACATCTAGGGTGATTGTTGGACAATCTAA
>SNQJ01S0177535.1:0-19798 GCA_010110895.2 Picea sitchensis
TTTTTATTGTATTGTTAAGTCATCTTGATAATCCACCATGAATTTTCCTATCAACCCCTCAAAATCATGATCCATAGCCCTCTGAAATGTAGCTCCTGCATTTTTTAAACCAAAGGGAATCCGAGCATATGCATATGTATCCCAAGGTGTTATAAAAGTTGTGTTTGTTTTGTCTTCTTCAGCAACCAAGACTTGATTATACCCAGAAAAATCATCTAACATGGACATGCAGTGTGATCCCATGACTTGTTGGAGAAGAAACTCCATGTTAGGAAAATTATAACTATCATTCACGCTTGATTGATTAAGATCCCTAAAATCTACACACATCTGTATCTCCATAGTTTTTTTTCTTATTATTACAAGGTTTGAAAGCCAGTTAGAATGTATAATGGGGTATATTATTCCAACCTTCTTTAATTTCTCCAATTTAACCTATACCAGTGGTTTTAATTTGGGGTTCATTATCCTTGTCTTCTGCTTGACAAGTTTTACCCCTTCTCTCAAGGGAATAATATGTTGAAATATTGTTTTATCATATGCCTTCAAATCATCATAACTCAATGCGAACACATCAAGATATTCTTTAAATAATGTGACATATTGATCAACTTCGTCAATTGTGCAATCAACTCCCAAATTGATGTATTTTTGGGAACTATCAGTTCCAATATTAATTTGTCTTGTTTCTTGGACTTTTTGGAGCGATGATTCTTCGAGGAGGTTTTTAGCATGATCTTGTAAAAAGAGACTCGATTTAATACAATTCCTTAGGACAACAGTTATGTGATTGTCCTCATCTTCATCATCATTCATCAAAAAAAATTCCAATTCTTCACCATTCTCAAATACTTGTAAATACTCCTGATTATCAGGTACATAAGGTCAGAATATTCTTCTTACTTGAAAACATTTTTCCTCTGAACATCATCTGGGTTTGACAGTGAGGCTTCCAAAGCTAATGAATCTACCTTCTGATTTTTGTCCCTTGGAGCAAAAGAAATGTTGAAAGAGTTGAAGGCTTCCATCAATTCATTAACTCTTTTGAAATATAACCTGAGTCTTTCATTTTTAATCGTATACCTCTAGGTAACTTGATTTATTACCAATTTGGAGTCACCTGTCACAATTAGATGTTATATATTCATTTCTCATGCAAGAATCACTCCTTGAATCAAAGCTTCGTATTCTGCCTCATTATTAGTACATGCAAATTCAAGTCTGATAGAATGTGGATGTGCAATCTTTCCTAGGTTTATAAGGACAATTCCAACTCCACTCCTGGAACTTGAGAAAGCTCCATCAAATGACATCCTCCAATAACCTTCAAACTGATGCTTTTGATTCTCCATATCTTGAATTTTCTCCATGTCTTCAATATGCTCCATGTCTAGGATAACATAGTTTCTGATCCCAACATTTATATAATCTTCCATTAGTTCATTATCCTTCTTTTTGAAATAAAAGGGTCTTATAGGTTCACGAGGGACCTTAATCATTTCTCCTTCATTATCTAGCAACATCATGTAGCTTCCATCATTCATTATGTATCCCTCTATCATAGACGACCAATCTCTTCCTAAAACAACTCCATATGCAGGAGGAAGTTCTACCACAACAATATTGAAAATTGTAATAATATGGGGAGCTGTCATGATCCAAGCACACAAATATTTGATATCTCCATAAGTTGGCACTTGTCTGGAATCAATTGCATATATAATTTCACAAGTCTCATAATATTTGGTGCAACTCATGCCCAATGCCTCCATGATCGCAAGTAGCATAATATTGTTGGTCGTGCCAGTGTCAACTAAAAAATTATGAAGTGCAACATCATTATTTTCAATTGAAATATAAAAAGGTGGGATTTTACCTCTCAACTTGACGATTGATGTGTTCTGACTTTGTTTCGGACTTATAACAACATCCTCCATTTTTCTAGATGGATCATCCAACAATCTCAAAATAGTTTCTCTTTCTTGAGGGATATTTACCACTTCTGTAAAAGGAAGAGTTATCCTTATCTTACTCAAGTCCTCCACAATATTGTATTTCATCTGGGTAGGGTTTGACATCAGGTGTTTCTTCTTGCTTCCAGCACTATCTGTCACATTTTCCTTTGCCTTTTTCTCATTCACCTTTTCTTTATCTTTTTCCTTTTCCTTTTCAAAATCATTGTATTCTTGGATTTATTTACACATGCTTGTGTCTAGGCAACATTATCTTGTGAGTCAGGTTCATTGTCACCTTCTTCAAATATATACATGGGCATCTCACATCAGTCCATATGTATAGTTTCAGAACTTTCATCAAGAAAATAATCGTTACCTTGCTCAACCATTTGATCATCATATACATCATCCAAAACAGTGGCATTTGGGATTGGTTTCTTGGGAACCCTTTGTCTTTGAAGATTATCAATGTTTTCAAACCTCACTCTGTTTTCTTGGGGAGGGTTCCTTCTTTTCTCTTGGACCGTAATTCTCAGATTTGCTACATAATTATCCCCCCTTCTTAATATGTTTATATCATTTTGCATTTTCCTGATGGTTCTATTCATTTGTGCAATTTCAATTCTTTATTTAGTTTCTTGTGCCGCAACAGGGTCTACCTTCACATATGGTATGGTTCCCTTAAAAAATCCTCCTCCAATTCTTTGATTTTGTATCGGTTGTAGATTTTTCTCTTCGTTCTTTCTTTAGCTAGAGGCTCCTTGATCATCGATATCTATGCTTCCCCGCTTCCTCTGTACTTTTCCCAGGATAATAGCAGGGTCATTACCCGTCTCAATCATAATTTCTTCCATATCAGTGGCCTTAATCATTGCTTCCTCCAAGGTATCCATCTGGGATGTTCTGATAGCATATTTTACATTTGGGGGTATTGCGTTCTTATAAAAACCAAGTATCACTAGGTCATTAAGTATTTTATCTTCTAGAATCTTACTCAAGGTTTTGTTGAACCTGAGATTAAAATCTCGTATTCTCTCATTCTTCCTCAAACCAATCTGGGTGAAATTAGTGAGAAGGTTATGATATGAAAATAGAGGGGCGAACATAGTCTGGAACATGGCTTCGAGGTCGTTAAATCAGCCAATTGACCTAGTGGGTAATGTCATATATCATTCATAGGCTCATCCTGATAAGGTTTGAAGAAATAATCTTACCATCACATCGTCATATTCAACACGATGAAAATCACAAACATCAAGAAATAAATTAAGGTGTATTTTGGCAACAATTGTCCCGTCTCTGGAAAAAAATTTCAAGGTACCCTTAGGGAGAACAGGGAGGTCATGTTTCTCACCTCAAATATTTAAGGGGGAATCTATTACTCTTATTCAATTTCCAAATATTAGGTCTTCTTTATTTCTTCCACCACCTCCTCTACCTCCTTGTCTTTCTTCATGAGTTTATCTTCGTGGTTCTTCTCGTGGTTGTTCAATTCTTCCTGCCATGTCCAAAGATGTTTCAGGAATAGGTTTTCCACTTATTAGAATACATAGTTTCTTTATTTTACTTCTGGTAATGGGACCTTTGTATTCATTTAGCTTCAATATCGACCTTTCTCTTGTGCTTCTCGAGCTAGTCTTTCATTTCTTCGATCTTGTCGCTCGTCTCTCCTTTGTTTACGAAGGATTTCTCTTTCTTCTTCTTGGACCAATGTATGCCAAGATCTTTCCTATTCTTCCCTGGTCTCGACTGTCATTATTACCATATTATATAGTTTATGTAGGATGCTCTGTTGATTATTTAATCCAATTTCCAGGTGGGGCTAATCAGACTGGGGAAAAGTCATGTATCTTTCAAAAAATGCTAAACCATATTTAAAATTTTCAGTTCAATTCCCCAGTATGGTCTCAAATTTTTTTTACGCTTGAATATGTCAGGACCGAAACGGAAACCTCATGCGTAAAGTAGTCCCCATGTGTTTTTATAGAGGTGGTACTCCTCTTTGTTTCAAGATTTTCTTGGAATTCTAGATTTTCAAAATAATATAGGACTTTGAGAAATTTCGTTGTGATATTCAAAGAAATATAAAGATTGCAGTAAAATAAAAAGTTTTGTTTTTAAAGAGAGTTCTTGAGAGATGACCAGGAAACTCACACATCACATATTTAAAAAAGATAAGAAAAATTTCCTAACATCCATCATAGTTAAACTAAAGATTTATGATCACACAGAATAAAAGAAAATGGTTTGCATGCAAAAGAGAAATTTAATAGAGTAAACACATGTGGAGCTCAAATAAATAAAATGATAGATCAATATCAAATATTTTATACTCAAAAATCAAAGTTATAAAACACCATCAAAACTGATCCCGAAATAGTTTTCTTGAGATTTCTGAAAAATATAGAGTTTGTTACAAAGCTTTGAAATTTAAATGTGTTTGTCATTAGGACTGGGATTTGGGATCCCGTTGACCATAAAGAAAATATAAACAAGAAATAAGTTGTGAAAATAATATGGTGGGTGATGACAGAGTAGCAAGACCTAAAAAGAAGATAAGAAGGAGTTATCATATTTCAGTTAAACCTTTCTAGTCAAAGAAGCAAAGTAACTAGATGAAAAAATGATAAAGAAAGCAAGATGTGATCAACATAAAATTACTATGATGGTCTCTCTCTCTCGTTCACTTGCTTGTTGTTGTCCTTTTATTTTCCTAATTGATGGCTATAGGAACCGTCTCAACTGATGCTTATTGGCCTTCCTTAGTTAATTTATCAATTTCCTTTTTAAACCAATATTCAATGTAGTTTTTCATTGGTGCAACATTGATTTCATGCCTGATTTTGATATTGAATAATTTGCCTTCCAAGTCTCTTTAGTCATGAAAAATTCCATGTATTGCCTCCTCAATATCTTGATTTTTCACGGAATAATCAACCAGCCAATTGTCTATCTCTTCTTCACTATATTCAATTATGCCATAAAATTTCTCAGTTGATAACCCCTTTAATATCTCAACATGTTCATCCAATTTTTTCTTCGTCATAAACATTGAATTAAGAATTAACTTAGGGTCTTGTACCTCATCAATGCTCCCTGCCAGATCTATATCCATGAGTCTTTTGAGCAATTCTTCTCTTTTTGTTATGGCTTCATTGCATGTTTGGACAATGTTATTCAAATTCTTGATCTTTTCCTTCCAACAAGCATTCAATTGTTTAATTTGACTTAGAGAAGGAAGATATTCTTCCCTTCTTTCCAATTATGCCATGTTTGAGACTTTTATTCCAAATGTCAAGACAACATCAGTGTAGAAACCTTCTTAATTTTTTAAATCAGCTTGCAGATACTCATGAAAAGCATGTGCCCTTGACCTGAAAGAAACAATATTTTTTGATACCTCCCATGCTTCTATTATCAACGACATTCTCTTTTTAATGTTTTTCTCTACATAACTTCGGACTGATGTGAGTAAACTAGAAGATCCTTTCAGCTTAATAGCAGGTGTAGTTGGTTTAACCATTGACAAAGGACTTGTCAGAATTGGAAGAGGTATTAAGGAATTTTCCAATTCTCTAATCATTTCTTTCAACTTAGCATTTTCAGTTTCCAAACCATCAATAGAATCGTCAAGAGCATCCTCGGTTTCCCTGTAGATTTTAGAAATTTTGGATGGTCGCATGTCCTTCAGGTCAACCTCTGAGTGAGACTTTCCATTTTTATATTTCTGGTCACTTCTTTCTACAATCAACTTTTTAGACTGTTTATCAAAAACAACACTTTGAAAAGTGAAGGATTCTTCTTCACTAAAGGTCTCATTTGCAACGACTTCCAATAAATAATTTTTTTGAGTCATATTTTCGAGTTGTTCCATTGCGGGAAATATTTTCTCAATATCTACTTATAGCTCCATGTCCTCTAGAGAAAATCTTTAGATGTTGTTTTCTATAATATTATATTCTTCCTCTTGCACTAAATTCTTCATTTTCTTTCTCACGAGGAGCTTATGTGAACTCTCGATTTTCCCAGGGGGGGGGATTCTTCTCTCCCCCTCCACTTGAACTATTGTTGAAAACATTTTAAACTAGGTGGGCCATTGGAGCATTTCTTCAGAATATGGTATTCTTGGGAGTAACAATTGGAGACTGAGCACTTATTTCACTGGGACCTTTCCCTTATGCTTATAAAAATAAGTACCACTAAGTAATGTTTCTAAGTCACCAGCATTGTGTACATGACTACTTTGGTTGTTACCTTCTTCCTCTTCATTAAAGATAATCTGGATGAAAGAATTATTGAATCCCACCAAAAGCATATGTCCTACAAATATTTTGTTCAGATCAAAGCCTTTTGTCTTTTCAGCATACTTTAAATTCATCTTGTTGAAATGATTTGCAAACTCGTCAATTTTATTTATATTTCTGAACATGAAATTTCCAATCTTCCATGGCAGGGGAATAATTTGTTTTTTCCTTTTTTCGTGGAAAAAATGTAGCCAGAAGTTATATTTCCTTGCCACCTCTGTAATAAATAGTTCTTCAAATACATGAAATGGGAGAAAAGAAGGATTTTCTTTTGAGCAGAATATCCTTATAACACTGTGATTCTCCATTTGTTCTATTGTTCCTTTTTCCTCTAAGAATCTATTATCTTGGTTAGATATCTTTGAAGCATTTTCACCCAACAATGACCTTTTGAAGACTGAAACAAAATCATTATAGACTTCATAGAAATACAGAGGGGTCTTGTGTCTAGTGTCTGATACCAAAAGGTAACTGGATATATTTCACAATTCACCCTCTTACTTATGGTTAAGTTTGGGAATTGAAAACAATACACAATAGAGAATATCAGATAAGAAGCCATAAATAATTTTTTGTCCTTTTATAGTGTGATACTTCGGACGAGATTTCGATAGAAATTAGTTTTCCCCACTCAAAGATGGCATGTTCTTGCACTGTAAAATACAGAATATATAAAATAATGCGAGAGATAGAAGTAGTGATTTCTTGACCTGTCAACCTAGTAAACAGCCATGCAATTTCTTGATAGGGGATTTTAAAAGACTCAACCTGGATTCTGGTTATGTCTTTTGGGATGGATGCAGGATTATCCAAATATTTAGGCAGGAGGTCAATCCCATTGTTATGTTTCTTCAATAAATATTTGTAGTCTTATCCTTTGAAAGTAAGCGTCGGCTTTGGGAGCTTCAACATCTTGCGAAAAATGTGCGGTGAAAGGGAAATCTGAGAATGATATTGGAGTTGTATAATTCTTTGGCTTGGCATGTACTTGTCCACACACCCTGCAACAAGTTCTTTACACTCAAAAACCTCATGAACACACCCAGTGTGAGCGATTCCAAATGCCAAAATTACATCTTTATGTGCAAGAGGAGAGGAATAATATGAATATGCTCTTAACCAATGGAAGTTCTAGTATTCACGACCAAAGATATTTAAAGTATCACCACAAAACTATTGTCTAGCTGATGTTGACATAGGTTGATGGGAGTATTTCTTCAATTGGATAAAAAAATTCAAATAAATATTTTCGGAGAGATGATGATAATTTGATCCCTTGGAAAATGGATATTTAATGCAATTTAATGAGTAATTCATCAAGCCTTTCGCCATTAATGACGATCTTTTTGGAGCATGCACAACAATTGTTAGCAATAAACAACACTTAATGCATATTGGGAAAAGAAAGAGAATGGCGGGGACAAACGGGAGTGAGTTTGAATATGGAGCTTTTCATGAACCCTCTAAACCGGGAACCAACAAACCAGCAGTTATGGATGATCAAAAATATGTTAAGTTTAGAAAGGCAGTCGATCGGACTTGTGTGCAGCGGGAATAAAATACTTTAGGGCTCAGAACCCATGACAAATCTATTGGTCAAAATTTAGATCACTAAACTTAGGGTGCAAAGTGAATATCACGAAACTTGGAGGATGAGGGCTTGAACCCGAGAACCCACAAAATTGAAAAAAAGGTCAAGTGTAGCAGCGGATTTATGACATGGGAAAGTGGATGGAGATGAAGGTCTGCCAACCCGCGAACCTACTGATCACTGAAAAATGACTAAGTATGGTAACTAGAAAGGGAGAGAATAAAGGATAAAATAAAGAGGGAAAAAGGGGAGGTGTAGAAGAGGGAAAAGAAATGGAAAAAATAAATCGGGAAGATAGAACAGGGAAGGAAAACACAGAAACAGGAAATGATCTTAACAATATTGTACATGAGATACTGACAGTTTGTTTGGCTTAGTGAAAGATGAGAAAATTGCAGGTGGAGTGGTATTGGATATGGCGATAATGTAATCCCATAAGGAAGATTATTCTCCACCATTGTAAGAGCCAAACATTATGAGCAAAAGCTCATGTCTGGAAACTTTATTTTTCTGTATAAAATAGTTTTGGAAATTGGAATTTAAATATTACTGACAATCTATTTGGTTGGATGTAAATTGAGAAAATTGCAAGTAGAATGGTCTTGGATATGGCGGGGATGTAAGCCATATGGAAGACTAATATCTACAACTGTAGAGCCAAACATTATGAGCACAAAATCCATTCTCGGAAATTTTATTTTCCTATATAAAATAGATTTCATAAATTAATAGTTACAAATTGTTATGTTATGCTAACAGTTTGTGTGGTTGAATGAAAGGTTGAGGAAATTGTAGGGAGAATGGTCTTGTATGTGGAAGGGATGTAATCCCATACATAATACCAATTCTTGTTGCTACAAGAGCCAAGCATTATGAGCAAAATCCTCATTACTGGGGAATTTTATTTCGTGTATATAAACAGATTTAAGAAATTAATTTTTTTTATGATATGATAACAATTGGTTTGGTTGATTGAAGATTGAGAAAGTTGTAGGAATAATGGTATTAGGTATGGGATTGTTGTAAGCCATAATAAACATTGATGTCTACAGCTGCAAGAGCCAAACGAATTATGAGCAAGAAGCTCATGCTTGAAAAAATGTTTTTTCCTATATAAAGAAGTGTTGGCACAAGGGCAGACCCAGGGTTCAACGCTCAAGAGCACACCAACAAAACCCTAACTACCGGCCCTTTCGGCAACACCTGTGAAGTAGATGAAGTCTCACCCGAGGTAGAGGCAAGGGTGGTTGCAGGACTCAGATGTCTACAAACCTTAGCTGGGACACCGATGTGTGATTATATCTTTTATAGGGCACTTAGTATAGATCATTCATAAATATTTAACCCTTATTATACCTCGCAGAAAACACAGAGCTCCAATAATCCTTACTTCACACAGGACAAAAGATCTACGCAACTTGATAGATCCTTCTTCCTTTCACTTCAGCACTAAACTAAAACAACTTGCACTGAGCTCTACAATCTTCTTACAATCATGCACAAAGCACTTACAATATGCAGCAGATCACACAGATCCAGTTACTAGCACTAAGCCATCAACTATACATCACATAGATGTACTAATTATGTCCTCCTATTTCCTAAGTATCTATTTATAGATTACAAAAATGGGCCTAAACGTGGGTAAACCCACGGGCCGACATCCCTTTCCCGTTACATTAACCCAAAACCATAAAAGGTCCCCAAAAGTGGGTCGAGATCCCGTGATATCTACTTCACTTGGCGCTCCTTCTTTGACGGGTTGTCGAAGTCCAAAAATGGTCAAATATGACCAAGTGTTCCTCAAAACTTGGTCGAGGGCCAACAGGCCCCCACCACTCACCTGTGACTTGTCCCGAGTCACTCTGGTCTGATCAACTCTGCTTCGAATGTCTCGATCTTGGCCTGAGTTACTTCGACCTGCTATAGTACGACAGCCTCTTGCTCAGTGAACTCATGGATCACTACGTCATTTACTAGTCCTTCTATGCATTGTTCTACAGTGATAACAACCTGTTCAAGCTTGGTTATCTGACTCTCAACTTCATTGAATAGTTGGCATGCTTTCTCTTACAGAGGTTGAATTCGTTGAGAGACTTCCATAACTTTACTTTGCAGCATGTATACCTGTTGTTGGGCGGTGCGTTGTTCTAGAAATTACTTCATTCTTTCGAATGGGGTCAAGGCCTTCAGCTGGGCCTGTAGTGTATCTACATGTTGCTTGGCTTCTCAGAGCTGCGTCTCTAATGTCTGCAGTCCAGGGTTCTTTGTGAGGTTCTCATCAGTCTGGGCGCTTCTAGCACTCAGATTCTTATATTCCAAAGCCAAGGTTTTTAACCTGTCAACTGCGCTACGGGCAGTTGCCTCCCTTAGATCTCTTACTTCTTGGAGAGTCTCGGGTACGGTACCAAGTTACATATCTGTGATGCATTGTTGAAGTTGTCACCTGCTGAGGGACACGTTCTTCAATTTGTGTCACCTGCTGAGGGACACGTTCTTCAATCTTCACTTCAATGACCATCACAGAGCGAAGTGCTTTGTGAACTCGTTCCTGCACGTCAAGTTTCTCTGCTAGCAATTGGTGCTTTCTCTGCTGTAACTGTGCTTTCTCCTCCTCCCACTTTTCTTGTAAGGAAAGTTGTTCATGTTTTGCCTTCCTCTTTTGTACTATAAGTGTGCTTTGTACTTGCGCCAAAGCCTGTGTGGCTTGCACTGTGTCTTTGTGAGCTCGTCGAAGGCGTGCTTCGACTTTCTTGGCAATCTGGTGTAGTTGAGTGGGCTCATCACTTGTTCCTGTTGTTCCCGTCGTCAAGGGTGTAGTAGAAATGACTTGGCTGGGCTGGAGTGCCTGCTGCACTTCTTGAAGTTCACCCTTGATTCAGCTAAATATATCCTCCTGCTTCACTTCTTGTCTTTTTCCTATCTCTAGTGAGGCATCATTCAGCACGACGATCAAGAAGTCGAAGTCGTCCTGTGTGAGGATAGTCTTAAATGTAGTCTAGGTGGCCTTGTTTTTCTTCCAAGATGATGGATTTGGTGGGGTGACCTTCCTTTTCTTAGAGGGCTCCTCCTCCTCTCTAGGCGGAGTAACCTCGCCTTTGTTTTGCTCAACCTTCGTGCCACCTAGTTTATCACCATCACCTCCCTGCGTAGGTGAGAGAGAAGTAGTCTTCGTGGATGTGCTATGGATGTCTTGAACTTCATCATCCTTCTTAGTCTTTCTCGGTCCAGGTGTATCTAGGATAGCTTCAGGGCTGTCCACGTCGGATATTTCTGTGGGTTCTGTTGGAACAAGGAGGTTCGTCGACCATTCCTTGGTAATCTTCTCCAAGTCTTTGTCTGTCATCTTGTAGTATGACTGGAGTTGTTCTTTGTGCTCATCAACATGCGCTGTGATATAGGTGAAGTGGTGCTCTGCGCTAAATTTGATCAAAGGTTGAAATCTATGAATTGTGTTCGGCATGAGGCACGGTTTAGACTGGATGGAATTCTTCACTTGGTTGTAATAAGCATGGAAGATGACATTGGACTGCCACAGCTTGTTCATGTCGCTGGAGTACCACAGTGTACAAAACTTCGTGGCCAGTGGTTCGAAGGGTTTGATCTCCAGAAAAGTGGCACCTTCTGGTAGCTCCCAGGTGATGAAAGAGATGAGTATGAGAAACCAAATAAAGTGGAATTCATACCCCTAGTCTTGCGCTTCTCTACAGTCAAGCTCTAGCTGATTTACAAGGTACTTCACCCAGTTCATTTATAGTCCCTCTGTGCACTTCCCTGCGAGGTCAACTACAAATCTAGTCACCTGTGTGGGTCTGTTCTTATGGACTAACTTTCCTGTGATCATCTGGAAACCAAGGTGCACTACTGCATTCTTGATGGAGGGTACCTTGTAGCCTTGTGTGCCCTTATCTACATCTCCATATGTGTCTTTAATTCGCTAGGTGGGAGCGCAATCTGCGGTCTTTCCTGGGTAAAATTCTTGTGGGTTAGAGCCCTGCATGCTTATCCCTGCGATCCAATTGATCATAATCGGATCCATCGTGATGCAGCGATCCAACCATAGGTATCCTCCATGGTAACAGGAAAACAACAATCTGATGCATGCATTTACTTCCGGATGCCTCTCGAAGTGAGGAATCTTCATTACATTGAGGAGGGTTGACTGTGCAAGGTTATGGGTCCATTGCTGAGGGAAAATCTTCGGGTTCCTCCCTTTTGTGATAGTTAGGAACTTGTGCGGGGCTAGCATACTGTAAACCTTGCGATCTCCAAGGTTAAAATCACTAAATTTCAGTTCAGTGAGTTTATCCTGCTCAGCACGAACTGCGCACACTCCTTTCGGGAGATACACAGTGACCAAATCATAGTCGAAGTCTCTGGGTACAATGTCTCGATTCACAGTGCCACTTAGTGGTGGGATATATCTAGGCAAGATACTTGGGATCATATTCATAGTGGCGAAGTCGTTTCCGAGCTTAGATCATCTTTCCAAAGGTGGTCGGGATGGTCCTTCTCGAGCAGTGGAGGGGGAAGCTGGAAATGATCTCGAGGATGATGCATGTACACCTTTAGACACTCCTCGCTCTGACATGACTCTCTCAGTCATTAAGTCGATTAAAAATTCTTCAAATATTTTCTCAGCAACGTTGAGCTCGTCCGACATACAAGCTTGGGTCAGCTAGCTCGAGTGCGAAAGGAATTTAGGGACTATAGTGAATAATATGGAAACAAGGTAATGATCTCAGGGTGAGTGAATATCAGGCTTCGTGATCAAATTTTCATTTAGAAAAAAGTATTCTCTGTGCGTGGCACGATGGACTAAGTAGGGAAACTTAGCAACGGTCTGTGTGCAACAGGTATGATCCTTCATTAATTCCTGTTCGATCCGTTATGGTGATTTTCAATGGTTGGAGGACTAACCTTTATTGATTTTCTGCCCGTTCAAAGTGGAATTAGAATGGATATATCGTCCCCAAAGGCTATATTTATTTGTCATGGCGAAGTACTCTATGTCGTTGTTCTGATATCTCGACGAAGCTCCAATTCTGCAATATTTCTTTCTGCAAAGTATCTTCTAGAACTTATTGTGACCTTACAGTATTATCCCTTTTATTTCTTTACTTTCTAGCCTTCTTCCCATTGAGCTTCATCTCAGTAATTTTTTTACCATTCTGGTGCTTATCCTTTGTGGTCTTAGTTGCTTCGCGCTATTGAAATTATTTCCTAGGGTTCCTGGGTAATACTTATTTTGTGTCAAAAATAGGTAACTCAATCTTCTGCGGATCCTCTAGCGTTCTCTTAACCTCAACATCAGGGTTGCTAGGATTAAATATATGTGATCAACTCTTATATTCTTCAATCAAGTGTGCAATCCTTCTAGTCATAAAGTCTTTTAACTCTTGCTTCTTCTGTTCCAAAACTTCTTCTTCCTCTTTTCGTCTGGCTTGTTCTCTATCAATCCAAGGTTTTCCTATGAGCATGGTAAATGGGGCGCTGTCTTCAACAAATTTAATAATCTCAAAGTCTTCCTCTGTCAAAGTTCCATTGATATTCATAGGTATCCGGGCGAGCCTTCCACATAGGTTTACTAGCTTTCCTCTGAATAAACTTGTTCCTCCTAGAGAAGGGATCATGGCAGGCTTTCCTATAGCTTCCCAAGTTCTTTCTGGCATAATTTTCACTTGTGTTTCTTCATCAAGAATATAGTCAATGTCGAAGTCCCATATTCTTGCTTCGACTTACTCCTTGTCTTTGAAGATCTCTGGTAATCAGACATTTTTATGTTCCTTCAGGGTTTCTTTTATTTGTATTAATATTTTCTCTGATTCTTGTTGGATTTCTTCTATAATCTTATTTTCTTGGTCCATATTCAACTTTTCAAGTCTAGCAATCATTCTAGGGAAATCTAGTACTTCATGGTCCATAGCCTTACAACAGAGGAAACTAGGTTTTCTCCCAGGGAATTCCTTAGCAAGATGTCCTGGTCTTCTGTAGCTGTAACATAGGGTTAATCCTCTCTTTCCCTTAAATGATCCCCAACTTCTTCTGTACTGCGTGCTAGGATCATGGTAACTAGCCTGTAAAAAATTATTTCTAGGATCCTGCATCCACTTGTTAGTCCATACATTCTTTCTATGCATAGGTATAACATATCTATCATTATACTTATGAGATCTATTCATATCAAACTTTCTTTCATCTATTAATGCCCTAGTTTTCAAGCTAGGACAAAATCTATCAAACATACCTAGATCCATGCTCCAAAAACAAAAACAATTCACTTATCCTACTTCTACAGAGCACAAAGCTTCCAGATCTAAGAACTTTTGACTATTCTTACCTTTATTAGAGCACAGGGCTTACAGATATTACCTCTTTTCTGCAGATCTGACTTCTTTCTTTCAGAAATTTCCACTTTTACTTTTCTTAGAGCACAGAGCGTTAAGATCTCGCTTCTTTTCTTCAGATCTAATCTTCCTCTCTTAAGATCTGACCTTATTCCTGGCACAAATCTTCATAGGTCGAGTAAAAAGTTGCACACTAGGGCAATAGATCTACGCACAGAGATTTCTTTTACACAAAGTTTCTTCTTCCTTAGTTCCCAGCAATCACAGTTTCAAGTCCTGGCAACAGAACCATTTGTTGGCACAAGGGAAGACCCAGGGTTCAACGCTCAAGAGTGCACCAACAAAAACCTGAATATCGGCCCTTTCGGAAACACCTGCGAAGAAGATGAAGTCTCACCCAAGGTAGATGCATGGGTGGTTATAGGACTCAGATGTCTGCAACCTTAGTTGGGACATTGATCTGTGATTATATCTTTTACAGGGAACTTAGCATAGATCATTCATCAATATTTAACCCTTATTATACTTCGCAGACAACACAGAGCTCCAATAATCCTTACTTCGCATAGGACAAAAGATCTGCGTAGCTCGCTAGATCCTTCTTCCTTGCACTTCAACACTAAACTACAACAACTTGCACTGAGCTCTGCAAGATTCTTACAATCATGCACAGAGCACTTAAAATATGCAGTAGATCAGACAGATCCAGTTACTATCACTAAGCCATCAACTATACATCACATAGATGTACTAATTATGTCCTCCTATTGCCTAAGTATCTATTTATAGATTACAAAAATGGGCCTAAACGTGGGTAAACCCACGGGTCGACATCCATTTCCCGTTACATTAACCCAAAACCCTAAAAGGTCCCCAAAAGTGGGTCGAGATCCCATGATCTCTGCTTCTCCTAGTGCTCCCTCTTTGACAGGCTGTCGAAGTCCAAAAACGGTCAAATATGACCAAGTGTTCCTCAAAACTTGGTCGAGGGCCAACAAGCAGATTTGGAATTTATGATTGAAATTTGTTATAATGATATCTCATGATGATTGTATGTGTATAATACAAATGAGATGTTGGATATGGAATATGGAATCTCGGGATAAACAAAACTAGAAGGAAATCGAACTCAATGATGAAGGCATAGAATGAAGAAAGTCCAATGGACTTGTTGCAACTGGAGTTATTGGAGCTGCAACTCTGAGACTTCGTGGTCGAGTACAATGGAGCCCTGAAGAGAAGTGGAACAACCTAAGGGAATACATGGCAGAGAAAGGGGTTCATTTCTTTTGGTTGTGTAGGATGATAAGGAAGGAGAGTTTGTTGGTTGGAATTGCTTCCAGATATATAAATTTAGAGGATCATTATACATGTTTTGAGTTGGAATGTCTATGTATGCATGTTTTATTTTAGGTGAGAATGCCTATTTATATAAGCAATTGGTTGGATTGCATGTGTGGATTAGGGACAGAGAACCTAGATCTATGATATTAAGGACACCAGTATGGTCTTGCGCACTGAGGATAGTGAAAAAATAAGGGGAGGGATATGTAACACCCCAAGTTTAATCCATATGAACTATAATGTATTATGTAAATGTGACATTAGGTTGGTGAGCCAGTAAATTTGAAAAGGGGTCGGAGTGCCTAGGAAATGTAATACTTCTATATACATTAATAAAACAATACATTGTTGGTTGCAATACAGACAAGGAAAAGAGATAGGGGGCTATGATTCCACGAGAGAGGGGGCTAAAGGGGCTAAGTCTTTTTATTATATTTTATTTACCCATATTGGTTTTAATTGGGAAAAGTGGTTACATGAGATTCTTGGAAGGAAGGCCATGTGGTTCTTGTTTTCGTGTAATTATATAAATATCCCTTGTGGGTTGTTTTGGGGATTCACTTGTTCTTATCCATTCACTCGTACACCATTCTCACTCTTTCATTTTTGGTGCCTTATTCTTGTTAATTCATTTGCTCTTGGTCTAAGAATGGAGATGAATGGTTGGAAGAGGAGAGCCATTGCTAGATGGTTGTAATAAATTACTGATTATTCCATGAGGGAATGGATGCCTGAGTGCATGATATTGATGGTAGTTCAGAAAGAACAATCCACAACTGAGAATCCTTGGAGTTTTCAGCAAGGAGATTTCCTGACCAGTAGCACTGGATCCCTAGAGAGAAATGGACCAGCATGAGGGACTGCATGGCAGAGAAAGGTGTTCATTTATTTTGGTTGTGCAGGTTGAAGGGGAATGAGAGATAGAAATTAGGATTTGTTGTTTGGTTGGGAAACCTGAGAGCTAGTTATCCAATTGTTGTGTGTTTAATATTTGTCCTAGGACCCGTCCTCATGGATTCATAACCCTATCTTGGAGATGACTTATTGTTGAGAGTGAATGAACAACAATGTCTATGGTTGGGAGGAACGTCCTTGGTTTGTAGCCAGTTGGTGAATGTTTACTTGCAAAGATAAGTGCTCTATTTGTTTTATGTATAATGTATATTCTGTTATGTATTTAATTATCTCTTAGATGTATTTATGTGTGCATGCTTGTTGGTTATTTGTTGTACGTGGAACATTTTTTATTTCATTTATGTTGTAGCATGGATCTTGATTAATTCATGGGAGTCGTTCATGCTTAATTTCGAATTAAATAATATCAAAATTCGAAATCAGTTTTGAAGTGAGTTTTTGAGGTAGTCTGGCTAGCCTGTGGGTGGTTGGGTACGTTACACTCAAGCAAACCTAAAAAGGGTTATGGTCAATAGAGTTGTGGAGGGATCTGTTGTATCTATGTTGAACATAAGGAAGGATCTCATCCCATGTGTGTGGATGTTTGGAATTATACATCCTCAAGATATAGAGAATCATCTTGTTGACTACCTTTGTTTGTCCATCAATCTGTGGGTGAAATTTAGTCGATTTGGTCATCTTGGTGTCCATCATCAACCATAGGTTGGACCAAAAAGTGCTCAAGAAATTAATATATCGATTTGAAATAATAGTCTGTGGTAGCCAAAAATTAACCCAAACACGTTCAAACAAGAGCTTAGTGGTGGCCTCGGTTGTGATGCTCTTCTTGCAGGGTGCCAAAACCTCCATCTTAGAGAATCGATCAACGAACAGAAAGACACAGTTATTCCCATGATTGGTTGAAGGCAGACCAGATATGTAATCCATAGAGATGAACACCCAAGGTCTATAGGGAGTAGGTAGAGGGGTGTATAGTCCTTGTTTCTTGATGGTAGGTTTGGAAATGGCATAGGAAATGCAAGATCTGATGTACTTGCATACATATTGTCAAAGCTCCAACAAATAAAAATGATTTTGTAGTACGACCATTATTTTTTCCACACCAAAGTGTCTAGACGCTCAACTGTAGCTTCTCAAATAATATTTTCACACTCGCTTGAGGGAACACAGAGATGGTTTAGATGGCATAATAGTCCATCCTGCAGGTGAAATTATGGAACTAGTTTTCATGCGCTCAATTTATGATAGGGAGACATAAAGTCAGAGTCACTATCGTATAATTGTGGTCACCCATATGTTGCATTCCCATAGGAGTTAAGAACTGTGGTTAAATCCACAACCGAGGGTCCACTGAGGCAGTCTATGACATGGTTGGTGGTGTCATTCTTATACTTGGTGTTCAAGTGGAATTGTTTTAGGTACGTGGACCACTTATTATGGTGGTCATTATGTAACTTTCCATGTGTATGCATGAATTATAGAGGCATGTGATCAGTGTGGATAATTGTTTCCTTCTCTAGAATGTAATGCTTCCACTGTTGACTCACTTGCACAAAGGAGTACATCTCTCTGTCATAGGTGGGGTATCTATGAAAAACATCAGATAATATTTCATTGTGACAGGCCAATGGATGCCCATGTTGAGTGAGGACTACACCGATGGCATAATATGAAGCATATGTCTCAATCTCAAATGGTTGTTGCAGGTTTGGTAAAATAAGGACTAGCGCTGAGTAGAGGCAAAATTTCAAATCCTTGAATTCTTTTTTTGGGGATTCATCCCAAACAAACTTGGGATTCGCTTCACCCTTGGTCACCTAGATTAGGGCCCAAGTGATATTAGAGAACCCCAACACAAACCTATGGTAGAATTTGGTGAGGCTCAAGAACCTGTAGAGCTCGTTCAGTCTCTTAAGGGCCAACCAATTGTGGATGAATTGGATCTTGGTTGGATCCAAATGCACACCTACTCATCCATAATGTATCCCAAGTATTGGATTATCTGCATGCCGAAGGAACACTTCTCCAAATTGGAATATAGCTTGTGTTTTCATAGGGTTCCCAACACCTGTTGAATGTGCTTCAAATGTTCCTCCTAGGTTTCTCTAAATATGAGGATGTCATCTAGATATACGACTACAAAGGAGTTCATGAATGGTCACAATATATCATCCATCATCTGAATGAATGTGGTCAGGGAATTAGTCAAGCCGAAAGGTATGACCAATGATCCAAATTTAAGAGAGAAATGAAATGAATAACAAACTGAATAAAATAACATTGAGATATAGAGAACAACAACAAATATCCACTAAACAATAACTTCTATTGAATAAATAAAATAGGATGAAAATGTAAAACTGCAGAACTGAAAACAACTTGCTTGAATGGTGGTAGTTATCTATGAGAAGAGATGTGGTTTCTACATGCATCTGTCTAAGAAGAATGATTACAATAAGGCTCCAGAGGAATTTTTAACATTACTCATGAGTGCCAAAAACGTAGACATCCAAAAACCTAACCCTAGGAGATGAAACACCAAAAGTTATGTGGGCCCCGATGGGTAAGTTGGTACCTCAACTTCCTGGGGTCGTAACTTTTTCATACGACCTCTGTTTTAGGTGCATGATAGCTCATTGGAAAGGTATTTTAGATAAATACACATTATTCCATCAAAATATGAATTCTTCTATAGTTTGACTTTGGCAAGCCAAAAAAACATTGTTTAGGGCCCCAAAATGGCCCTGGAAGTATAAAAAGATGTGCTGACATGAAAATTTCCAAAATAAGCCAGTTGGATTAGGTGGGAGGCCACCAATATCCACCTAGAAGTTGTGTAGGGCTTCAGACAACTCCAAAAGTGTAGAACCCACAATTACAATGAATTACAGAAGAACATGTTGAACTAAAAATTGTCAAGATAAGCCAGTTGGAATAGATGGGTGGCCACCAATATCCACCTCAATTAGTCCTCCCCCCTTATGAAGAAATGGTCTCCATTGAGTTGAGTGACCCCATTAGGTGATTAAATTTATGTTGAATTTGGCCCCAGGTGAGCCACTTGCCTTGGTGCAGGAGTTTCTCTACCTTGACAACACGATAAAGTTGGATCCTTTATTGGCAAGTGCCCTTGACCTGTGTGTCCACTATATGATCAGTGGATGCATGTTCCATGCAATCAAGGTTGAGCTCAGCTAGTTTCAATTGTTCTATGATCTCTGAGGTGTCCAATAATGGTGGAAAATATGGTCAGAGGAGGTCCACATTGAACATTGGGTGCAAGCCAAGGGGGGATTGTTGATCTCAAAATCATTTTCACCCACAACCTTGGTGATAGTGTAA
>SNQJ01S0177535.1:19808-31726 GCA_010110895.2 Picea sitchensis
TTCAATTGTTCTATGATCTCTGAGGTGTCCAATAATGGTGGAAAATATGGTCAGAGGAGGTCCACATTGAACATTGGGTGCAAGCCAAGGGGGGATTGTTGATCTCAAAATCATTTTCACCCACAACCTTGGTGATAGTGTAAGGCCCATAGCGAAGTGGATGGAGCTTCTGATGGGGACCTGTAAGGTTTTATTTCTATAAATGTAACCATACCTCGTCTCCCACCTGAAAGTTGTGCAATACCTGATGTTGATCATGGTGTTGCTTGTACTTAGCATTGGCTTTCTGCAAAATCTCATGGACCTGTTGGTGGATGTGTTGAATATTCTCAATGAATATGGTGGCTTTATCAGCCTCAGACTGAACATGGGAAGATTATGTCTGCGTGGTTGCAAGAGGTAGTGCAACATCAATGGGACCCGAGGGTTGGAATCCCAACACCACTTGAAATGGGCTATGGTCGGTGGAGCTATGCAGAGCCTTGTTGTAGTTTTGTTGAACATAGGGAAGATTCTCATCCTATGTACATGGATTCTTAGAGTTATACATGCACAAGATGTGCACAATCATCCGATTGACGACCTTTGTTTGACCATTGGTTTGAGGGTGGAAGGAAGTGGATTTAGTGAGCTTGGTGTCCAATAGTGATTAGAGACTTGACCAAAACGTGTTGAGGAACCTATTGTCCTGATCAAAGATGATGGTTTGTGGTATCCCAAAATGAACCCACACTCATTCGAAGAAGATCTTGGCAGTATCTATTGATGTGATGCTCTTCTTGCAAGCTGTGAGAATGGCCATCTTCGAAAACCGATCAACCACCACAAATACACAATCATTTCCTTGATTGGTGGACAGAAGGCCAGACATGTAATCCATCGATGTGGATTCCAAAGGCCTCTCGGGAGTAGGAAGAGGGGTGTATAATCCTTGATTCTTGATGGTTGGCTTGGCAGTGGCACAAACAGTGAAAGATCTGATATACTTGATGACGTCCTGTCAAAGTTTTGGCCAATAAAAATGTTTATGTAGAACGACCACAGTTTTCTCCATGCCAAAATGTCTTTCCATCCGACTGTAGTGAGCCTCCCAAATCATCTTTGCATGCTTTCTTGCAGGAACACTGAGGTGGCCCAGATGGCATAACAATCCATCCTGAATGTGAAAATCAGTGACATTCAGACCTGTACCCAAGAGATGATAGGTGGTGGTGAAGTCAAGATCTTACTGATAAAGTTAGGCCACTTAGATGCCTCATTCCCACAGGAATGGAGCACAGTAGTGAGTGAAACCAAGGGAGGTCGACTAAGGAAATCAACAATATGATTTGTGATGTTGAGATGGAACTATTGTAGGTATGTGGACAACTTTTGATGGCGTTCGTTCTACAACTTCCCCTGTGTCTGTATGAACTGCAAAGGCTTGTGATCAATGTGGATGATTCTTTCCTTTCCCAAAATGTAATGTTTCCATTGATGGTAGGCTTGTACAATGGAATACATTTCCTTGTAATAGGTGGAGTATTTCCATATGGAATCTACGAGCATCTCACTATGGTATGCTACTCGATGACCATGCTGAGTGAGAACTATGCCTACATCATAGTCGGATACATTAGTCTCAATATCGAACGGTTGTTGTAGATCGGGTAAGGAGAATATTGGAGTTGAACACAAGCGATGCTTCAGATTATCAAATGCTTGTTTTTGTGTCATCCCCCATTCGAAATTTTCCCTGCCACCACCCTGGGTCACTTGGTTGAGGGCCCATGCAATATGGGAGAATCCCAACACGAACCGTCGGTAGAAGTTGGCAAGTCCCAAGAATCTTTGAAGCTCATTTAGTGTGGTTCAAGTTGTCCAGTCATGGATGAATTGGATATTAGCTGGATCCAGATGTACCCCATGCTCGTCAACAATGTAGCCCAAGTATTGGACCTTGTTCATGCCAAAGGAGAATTTATCCAAGTTGGCATATAGCATGTGCTACCGCAGAGTGCTCAAAACTTGTTGAACATGTTGCATGTGCTCCTCCCAAGTTATGTTTAAGATGAGGATGTCATCTAGATATACCACCACAAAAGAGTTAGTGAAGGGTCTCAATACATCATCCATCAACCTCATGAAAGTTCTCAATGCATTTGTTAATCCAAAGGGAATGACCAACCATTCGAAGAGCCCTTCTTTAGATTTGAAATTTGTCTTCCATACATTAGTCAATTTTATGGGAACCTAGTGGTAGTCAGACTTTAGGTCAATCTTGTTGAAGAAATTTTCCCCCTTGAGTTGGTAAATAAGGTCATTAATTCAGGGAATTGGGTACCGATTCCTGATTGTGATTTTTTCTAATGCTCTGTAATCAATGCAGAGCCGTCAGGTCCCATATTTCTTCTGCACCAATACAATCGAGCTTCCGCAAGGGGAGGATCTAGGTCTAATGTGACCCTTTTGAAGAAGCTATTGGATCTGATGCTTTATTTCGTCATTTTCCATCAGTGAGCTATGATATATTGGTCCATTAGGAAGAGGTGCATCAGGGGTTATATCAATTGGATGCTTGACCTGACAGTGCATCAGTACCCCGGTGGGTGAGGAGAAGATGTCTTTGTACTCTTCCACGATTTTGTCCACTTGCTTCTACTGCAAAGAGAGGCTCTATGTAGAGGTCATGGATGTGGCTGTGACCTTTTCCTTACTATAAGAATGGATCACAAAGAATACAAACTTCTCATTTTGTGAAATGACCTTACTGCATTGCTTATAAGAGATTAAAGAAATAGCAGTAGGTGGTGCTACCTCTAGTATCCTATACAATTGTCTACCTAAAGTAATAATAAAACTGCGGGGTATAGACTCATACAAAACATGTCACTTCCACAAATATAGTTATCCTACAAGAACATCACAAACTTCAAGGGGCGAAATATCACACAATACATCATCTTTGAAGGGCTTGATGTTGTATGGAAAACGACATTGTTGGCTGACGCAAAGATCTCTTCCTTGGAAAATCCAGTCGATGGTGTATGGCTATGGGTGTGGTGTCATCAGTAGGTCTAGCCGCTTGACGACCTATGTTGAGATCAGGTTCTTCTAACTTCCTCAATCGAAAATGAAATGAAGAAGATCCCCCTTTACCCACATCTATGAGTGAAAGAGGCATTCCCCTTCCTATGGTTCTTCTAGTTCACTTGGATGGAATTTGGTGTTAGCGAAAGTGGCGTTGAGTTCGAAATTGATAATTTTCTTCCCTTCTTCTATATTTGATTCAGATTCTGAATCTTCCTCTAACTCGAAAGCTTTCAGCTTGACCACCAGTGATTGCTTGGAGCGACATTCTTCAGTGTTGTTCCAAGGGATTTTATGGTGTTCACACCATTTTCTCGTGTCCTTCTTCGACTTCTCATTACCCTTCTTGGGATGCAGTTTGGACTAGTTGTACTGAGAGTGGCCATATTTTCTATCTCCCTTTTGTTTTGGGTTGGGGTCGCCTTTGCCCTGCTTCAGCTGTGAGGAGCTTTCAGATCTAAACTCTCACCTCTTCTGCTTAATTGTTTGCTTGATCTTGACATCATATATATAAGCCGCACTTAATGATGCGATGTCCAGAAACTCCATTTATGTTTGAATGTATCTGTGCAAACAAACGCGGTATTTGAGCACCAAATGTTGTTCAGAGTCTTTGATACCCAATTTGGTGCGTAGGGTATGGAAAATATTGGTGAAATCGTGTACTGTCTGGTCCCTTTCCTGACAGGGCGTGGTCCATCTTGTGTATTGGTCCTCGTAGCTTCGAACAGGGTAGTATCGTTCTTTAATGAAATCCTTGATGGAATCCAATGTAGGGGAGACCATAAATATTGCATATTCCTCTATGGCCATTTTCTCATAGTAAGCTAGTCCTTAACATGGGGGATGACCTTGAGGAGTGAAAAAGTAATCTTTTCCCTGTCAAAAAAATTGTTGACCGAAAAATACCCTTTGAGCAGATTCAACCATTTATCTACAACATCTGCATCTATCAGTCCTTCAAATAATAGAATATAAAAATTCACTTGTACCTTGAAGGGGGTTGCATGGCCGCTTGATGAAGATGCATCTCATGTGGGAAGTCGTCGAAGGATCTGTGCAAAGTTATCCATCATTTCATTCCTTTGTCACACAAGGGATTCCTCAAGCAATAATTTAAAAGGATCTCATACTCCATCATATTTATTCTTGTCCCCCATGAATTGTTGTTGGGCTCATCATGGCTGATCTTGCAAAGGCTCAAATGGTTCCAGTCCCAACTTCTTGTACCTAGATCTTGTCGTGGACATGCACGAAGAAAAATAAATGAAGAGCAGACCGCTTTGATACCATTAATATGGATTTAAGAGCGGAACAAAATAAATAACATATTGAATGCAATGACATGGAGATACAGAGAACAACAACAGATATCCAGTGAACAATAACTTCTATTGAATAAATAAAATAGGTTGAAACTGTAAAACTACAGAACTGAAAATAACTTGCTTGAATGGTGGTAGTTATCTCTGAGAAGAGATGTGGCTACTACGTGCATATATTTGAGCAGAATGATTACAATGAGGCTCTAAAGTAATTTTTAACATTACTCATGAATTCCAAAACCCTGGACATCCAAAAACCTAACCCTAGGAGATGAAACGCCAAAAGTTATGTGGGCCCCGATGGGTAAGTTGGTACCTCAACTTCCCAGGGTCGTACCTTTTTCATACGACCTCTGTTCTAGGCGCGTGATATCCCGTTGGAAAGGTATTTTCGAGAAATACACATTATGTTGTCAAACTTTGACTCTGTCTATGGTTTTATTGTGGCAAGAAAAAAAAAACATTATTTAGGGCCCCAAAACGACCCTAGAAGTACAGAAAGATGTATTGACATGAAAACTTCCAAAACAAGCCAGTTAGATTAGGTGGGAGGCCACCAATATCCACCTAGAAGATGTCTAGGGCTTCAAACAACCCTGGCAGTGTAGAACCCACAATTACAAATAATTACAGAAGAACTTGATAAACTTAAAACTGTCAAGATGAGCCATTTGGAATAGGTGGGTGGCCACCAATATCCACATGGATCAACCAACCACTCGAACAAACCTTATTTAGACTTGAAGGTTTTCTTCTATACATTAGTCTACTCAATAAGCACCTAGTAGTAGCCTATCTTTAGTTCAATCTTACTGAAAAATTTGGCTCCCTTGAGCTGATCGAGAAGATCATCAATCTAAGGTATTGGGTACCGGTGTTTTACTGTGATCTTGTTCAAGGATTTGTAATCAATACAAAGTCGCCATGTCTCATCCTTGTTTTGTACCAGAACAATTGGTCTCTTGCAAGGTGAGGATATTTGTCTAATGTGGCCCTTAAGAATTAGTTCTTAGATCTGGTGTTTGATTTCTTCATTCTCTATAACAAAATTCTTGTATACAGGGTCATTAGGCATAGGAACATCCAGTTTCAAATCAATTGGGTGCTTTACCTAATAGTGAAAAGGCACCTGAGTAGGTGAGAAAAATATGTATTTGTGCTCTTATATGATCTTATGCACCTACTGTTGTTGTGTAGAGAGACCGCGTGCAGACTTTTTGGTGATTGTAATGACCTTCCATTCACCTTCCGACTGGACCATAAAGAGGATGAATATCCTGGTCTGAGAGACCACCTTTCGGCATTGCTTTGCAGAGATAAAAGAGAGTGTAGTAGTTGGGACTGCCTCTAGTACCCTATACAGTTGACCTCCCAAACTAATAATGACACTACAGGGCCTAGATTCATAAACAACATGATGCTTCCACATATATGGTTGTCCTAAAACAACATCACAAACTTCAAGGGGGAAACATCACATAATACCTCATCTTTTAAGGGTTTGATGTCATAGTGCAGGAGACATTGTTGGTTGGCGTGGATGTCTCAACCCTGGCTGAGCCAACCAATGGTGTATGGTTGAGGGTGAAGCATCATTTTTAGATTCAACCTCTTGACGACCTCTGTTGATATTAGGTTCTTCTGGCTACCATTTTCAACAATGAAATGGAGGGTTTTCCCTTTCACCCACATCTATGAGTAGAAGAGGTGCTCACCTTCTTCAGGCTCCTCTAGTTCCTCTGGCTATAAGTTTTTGTTAGCGACAGTGACACTAGTTTATGTGTCAATGAATCATTTCCCCTTATTTGGTTATGAATCAGAGTCTGATTCGAAATTTGATTATGAGTCTTTTGTCTCAACAAGCAATGACTGCTTGCAGCGACATTCATCCGTGTTGTGCCAAGGGATTTTGTGGAACTCACACCACTTTCCAGTGTCCTTCTTCGACTTCTTGTTACCCTTATTTATTAGTGGCTTGGAATGGTTGTCCTAGGGATGGCCATCCTTGCTATATCCTTTGATTTGGGAGTTAGGGCCACCTTTACTGTGCTTTTTCTATGATGGGTTTGCATAGTTGAAATCTCACTTATTCTTTTGCTTGAGACTTTTCTCGATCTTGAAATAATATTGGTAAGTGGCTCCTAGTGAGGAGAAGTATCGAAACTCCATATTTATTTTTATGTATCTATGTAGGCCATCGTGGTACTTTAGGACCAGGTTTCGCTCATTCTTTAATACCAGGAATTTTGCAAAAGGTATGGAAGATGTTGGTGTACTCTGGCACCATCTGGTCTCTCTCCTGACATAGATTTGTGCATCTCATGTACTGGTCATCATAGTTTTCAATAGGGTAGTATTTCTCCTTGATGGCATCAACAAAATCCACCCAAGTGAGTTCTAGCCCAAAAATTGTAGACTTATCTCCGACATGTTTCTCACAGTAAGTTTCCCACCAATATCTGACATGGGGAAGAGCTTTAAGGAGTGCGAAGGTGATTTTTTCATTATTGGGAAAATTTTGGATAGATAAATAACCCTCTAGTAGAATTAACCATTTTTCCAAAGCGTCGATGTCTATATGGAATTCAAATAAAGGAATACCAAAGTTAACTTGTACCTTGAAGGGTGTCACACCTCTGAAGTGACTGCTAGTTGAAGGTGTTATCGTCACTGTTGGAATTTGTTGAAGGATCTAGGCAAAATTATCCATCATCTTGTTCCTATGTTGCACGAGGGATTCTTCAAGCAATAGTTTGATAGGATCTCCTGCTCCTTCGTCCCTATTTTATTCTGCCACGGGAGGCTTCTTGGGCCAGAGAGAGTGGTTTTCGTCAAGAGAAATTAGCTCAAGACCCAATGCTCCATACACTGACCTAGTCAGGGACATGCACTAAGAAATGACAAGGAGCATACTGTTAAAATACCACTTATTTAGATTATATTGAGATTGACATGAAAACAAATATATAACAAGGAATGACACAAAGATATTGTAGGAAACACAATAATACAACTAAACTCAGATTCTATTATTGATTGTTTGAAATACAAAAGACTGTAAAATTCAAAGAACACAAGCTAGCTAGAATGGTGGTAGCTTATCTCTAAATATAGAGATGTGACGATTACGCTCATTCACCAAAAGCTTATTACAAAGAGGCCAAAAAGTCCTTTTAACTTAAATAATCAATGAGAAAACCCTAAATATCCAAAACCCTAACCCCAGAAGATGAAACGCCAAAAGGTATGTGGGCCTCGATGTGGTTAGTTGGTACATATTCCTAGGGGCACAACCTTTGCAAACGATCTTCATTTGGGACGCCCGTTACCCCGTCGAAAAGGTATAGCCAAGGAGTACACATTTCGAACAACCCATTACATGTTGTTAGGATATTTAGACACTTAGGGGTTAGTTAATATCTACTTGGTCTAATGTGTCATTAGGTAAAACTGTGTTTCTTAGTGTGTTGCTTAGTATGTTTCTTTAGTATGCATTAGTATGCATTTGTAGTTAGGAAATCCAACGGTCAAGATATGTTCCTGACATAGAGTGATCTGACGGTTCATATTCTCTTCAATCTTAATGACCATTGATATGTGGCTTAAAACCTTATTGGTCCATGATATCTATTTAAAAAACATGGAGAGTCATTTGCCGATGGTCAATTCTGAGAAACTCTCTTGTAAAATCTCTCTGTAATATTTTTCTTTTGCATTAATAAACTACTCCAAGTGGCCTCGTTGGCTAGGGTCGTGGATGTTTCCCCATAGGGGTTTTACCACGTCAAAACATCGGTGTGTTGATATTTGATATAGTTGTGTGAGTCGTTACTAAAGGTTTTCGTCCTCTGTTGGAATACATGTGTTGTTGAACATGGTATCAGAGCTTGTTTGAAGACCCGCTCATGTTGTAGATTGAGATTGTGAAGCCGAGTTTCCTCATATCCATTGTATGTCATTTCCATACATTTTTGGGCTAATAGTATTGTTCCATTGCATCTAGAGCGCTCATTTTAGTCAGAAACATTTTTTGATTTCACTCGAAAAGGTTTCTGTTTACCCAAGATACGACCATTTCAGTCAGATCCAGAGGTATAAATCTTGAATACGCCATTTTAAATTTTTTTTTTGCAGAGTATTATTTCGGTTTTATATTGTTTGTTTTCGGGTAGCTACTCTTTTATATCTACTTATTCTCTTCGCCCCGTGCCATGTGTGATCTTGTAAAATCAGAAACATATAGGAAAAGGTGCATTTTCTGGGTAAGCTAACCAAGATCTAACCCTTGTTGTCATCGAGAAGTGAAATTTTTTTCTTGTGTGAAAAGAGTTTTTGTTTAGCACGCTCTCCAAGGCCATCAACAACAACAACACCAACACCCTCAATCCTCCTTCTAAACAATAAAATATCTTTTGCCAGCCCATTTGGTTAAAAATTTTCTTATTAAGTAAGAGGTCTTGAGTTCAAGTCTCTCTTTTTGTTACTTTTTTTGAAAAAGCTCATGCTTCATTGTAAATTGTATTTCACTTCAAGTATAAAAGTGAATCACTATAAGTAGATTTAATATTTTAAGGTTATTTATTTTTTATGCATTTTTTCTTTTATAAAGTAACTTCATTGTAAAAGTGATCCCCACTTCCTTTTATAAAAGTGGGTCACTTCATAAAGCAACTTACACCATCACGTGGTCCTTTGGTTATCGTTTGTCTTTTTTAAAAAGGGCATAACTTTCACATCTGAAGTTCGTTTTCAGTGTCGTTTTTTTTTAAACCGCCTAATTTTTTGATATATTTTCATACAGATCATCAGTTTTAGTTTTTAAATCCATATTATCAACATATTTAATATGAATTATTCAAGTAATCTTTTGCTTACCAACACCAACTACTTCCAATGGAAATCTCATATGGAGAATTTATTAAGAAGTAAAGGTTTGTACTGGATTACCTTGAGAAAGGAAATAGAACCTATTGATGTTGATAAGAAATTAAAATGGGATAATAGGAATGACGAAGTGTGTGGACTAATCAGAATGTCCATCTCTCCTGATTTACGGTTCCACCTTCAACAAATTGATAAACCCAAAGAAGCTTGGGAAAAGATTGAATATGTGTTTGGTAAACACAATATTATTCGAGCACAACAGTTAGAAAATCAAGTACTGACTTTAAGTCCAAGTGATTTTTCTTGCATTGAAGACTACCTATCTAAGTTTAAAACACTCTGAATTTTATGTGAAGAATGTAAGATAAAGATAGAAGAAGATCGTTGCATCTATCTTATTCTTTCTAAGCTAGGTAGTGCATATTATGTGTTTGTATATACCTTTTATTCCATCCAAGAGGCTCTAGGGACAGCTTATCAAAAACCCACTCTTGAGAACTTTTGTGATGCTTTGATTAGAGAGCAAGATAGCCTTGTACAACTTGGAGTGATCAACATTGTAGGTACCTCCAACAAAGCCTTAGTCATCATTCAAAAATATAAACCCAAGAATCCTAAGAAGCAACATCCTCGCCACAACAACAAGCAACATAAGGGTCCCAAACCAACTCAGACAACTTCCGCTCCTAATGGTGACAAAGGAGCAAAATATAAAAATAAGAAGACTGACAAACATTGCAACTTTTGTGATAAAGATGGTCATGATGAGTCAAAATGTTTCAAGAAGATGGCAGCTTTAGAAGCAGAGATGAAGAAGAAAAACATCAGTATTGATTCTACCTATTCTTCTTCTTCTCATGGACATGCACTTTCTGGTTCTGGTTTCTCCTTCAATACAATTTCTACTTCTTCTTCTGATGAGTGGCTTATTGATTATGGAGCATATTAGCATATGGATAAGGATAAAGAAATATTTTCTGCTCTAAATGAATGTAACACCAAGAAAATATTTGTTGGTGATGATATATCTCTTAGTGTTGTGGGATCTGGAATAGTTCAAGTAGATAATGGTTATTTCAATGATGTATTATGTGTTCCAAGTCTTTCTTGCAAACTTCTATCAGTATATAAAATCACTCATTCAGGTGAAGGTAAAACCGTAGAGTTTTCACCTCACCAAGTTGTAATCAAGGATCTAAAAGATCCTAAGCATGTTCTTGCAACTAGAATTGTTGATGATATTACCAGGTTGTACAATTTTGACAACTTTGGGTCATCATTTTTTTCATCAGTTTTTGTTGCTCATAGCGATGACTTGAGCAAAATTTGGCATGAGTTGTTTGATCATCTAAAATATCTCTCATTGCATAAACTATGTAATCAACAGATGGTGACTAGAATTCCTCTTGTTTCATGTAGAGATGGTGTTTGTGTCGGTTGTGTTCTCAGCAAACATCATCAGGACAGTTTTAACAAACATGCATATTGGCACGCATCGGGCCCTTTGCATCTTGTTCACAATGATTTGTGTGGTTGACTTTCTTCTCCTTCTTTTTCTGGTTGAAAGTATTTCTTAACTTTCATTGATGACTTTTCCAGACATACTTGGGTTTACTTCTTAAAACTTAAGAGAGAAGTTTTTGACAAGTTTTTGGCCTACAAGGCCCTTGTAGAAAAGCAATATGGACATCAAATTCAAAGGTTAAGAATAGATAATGGAGGCAAATATGTGAACAAAATTTTTACCAGTTACTACACTACACAGGGAATCCAAATGCAACACATTGTTCCATACAACAAAATGGTGTTGCTGAGAGAAATAACCATGGATTAAAAGAAATGGCTAATTGTATGATCCAATCTAAGGGATTAAGTCTAAATTATTGGGTGGAAGCCATCAACTATGCAAATTACATAGTAAATCGCACTCCCACAAAGGCTCTTAAAAATATAACATGGGAAGAAGCTTGGACTAAAATTAAAACAGATGTAAGTCACTTTCGTGTATTTGGCAGTATAGCATGGGCTCACATTCCTGATGAGAAAAGGAAAGCATTGCAGCCTAAAAGTGAGAAGCCTATATTTGTTGGTTATTCTAAAGATGTCAAAGGTTATAAACTTCTTCAACCACATTGTAATGAAATTATTATTAGAAGAGATGTTAAATTTGATGAAAATATCTTGGCGTGCGAGCCTAATTTGGCGATTGTGCCTTCTTTGGCCTATGATCCATCTTCGGCATTTGTTCCTTCTTCGGCCTATGAGCCTTCTTCGGTGTTTGTGCCTTATTATGTTCCTATTTTGGTTTCTTCTTTAGATGATGAGAGTAAGGATGAAAATCCACCTCTGCCTTCTCACCTTCCTCCAGATAATTCCTTTGAACCTGAACCAACACCAACTCCACCGCTTCCTAGATGGGTCTGTTCAAAATGAAAAGGAGTTGGTGATATTTTCGATGATCCTTGATATAAACATCGGACACGTTCAAAATTCTAGTGAGCCTCTTCTCTTTTGGCTCAAGTTTCAAAGACTCATGTTCCATAGACATTTATAGAAGCTTCAAGTCATCCAAATTGGGATACAACAATGAATGAAGAGTATTGTTCTTGAATGGAAAACAATACTTGGGATATTTTACCT
>SNQJ01S0177536.1:2325-19798 GCA_010110895.2 Picea sitchensis
TTTTTTTCATTAAATATTCATATGCTTAAATGTAAAGATATTTTATTCGTATTGACATCTATATTTAATTAGTAAATATATACTTATTATTCGTGATAAGTAATCTTACCTAAAACTACTTATCGCCACAGTTTTCCATTAAATATTCATATGCTTAAATGTAAAGATATTTTAGTTGTATTGACATAGATATTTAATTAATAAATATGTAATTATTATTTGTGATAAGTGTTGTGCTTAAATGTAAAGATATTTTAGTTGTATTGACACAGATATTTAATTAATAAATATGTAATTATTATTTGTGATAAATATTATGCTTAAATGTAAAGATGTTTTATTTGTATTGACATTTATATTTAATTAATAAATAAATAATTATTATTTGTGATAAATAAGCTTTAATTAAAACCAGTTATTTGAACATATTTTCATTTTATATTTATCATAAGTAATTTGTTTTTTAAGTAATGTAAGCCTTACTTAAAAACCAGTTATTTGAACATATTTTCATTTTATATTTATCATAAAGTAATTTGTTTTTTAAGTAATGTAAGCCTTACTTTAAGCTATTTATTTGAAGATATTGTCATTATATTGACTTGAGTTGTTTCCATACAACCAACAATTTCAAGTGTACGAAGATCCTTGAGATGCAACCTAGCTGGATTTTTCCAACCAAAGCATGCTATTTGAAAGTGATTTTTAAACTACATGTTATTTGAAACTATTGTTGGTTGTTAAATTATTTGAAACTATTGTTGGTTGTAAATTTTTAACAACAAATTAAAAGAAATTGTAAATAAAAGAAATTGTAAATATTAAAATTTATTTATGTAAATATTTAGTGGTGTTGGTTTATTAAATTTGTGGAAGTATATATAATGGGTGATAATTCTTGTAATTTTGTGATTGGTTTCAAGATGGATATAAATCAATGAAATTCAAGAAATGTATTGGGCTTCAGATAAGCTTAATTGTAAACCTATTTTGAATAATAGAGATACTAATACCTTGTTCAATGGATGTTTCCTTGACACGTTGTTCAGATTTTACCATGTAAATCTCTTGTGTTATGTGTTATGTGAATGATTATCTTAGTGATTATTTTATCTATATTGTCATATATCTTACATGACATAAGATAAAGAAAATTCATATTTCTTTGACATATTGTCCAGCTTTTACCATGTAAATCTCTTGTGGTATGTGAATGATTGTTTTGTCTCTATTGTCATATATTTTACATGACATAAGAAAAAGAAAATTCAAGTGATTGAGGCTGAGTCTCTTTCTTGCATAGAACACTAGTAAAAGAGCAAGGAGGAGCCGAAGAATATAAACCCTATCCATCAAAAACTCTATCCACCATTCGAGTTGAGTTCAAGAGCCAGAGCCACCAAGAGATCAATTTGGGGAGCGAGGAAGGATTGAGTCTATTTGTGATAGAGAGCATTGGTTCAATTTGCGGAGAGAAGAAGGATTGAGTCTATTTGTGACAGAGAGCATTGGTTAATGAGCAAGAAGGAGCGAAAAAGTATAAACCCTAGCCGCTAGATACTCTATCTACCATTCGAGTTGAGTTCAAGAGCCAGAGCCACCGAGGAATCCATTTGCGAAGTCAGTCTGCATGAGTAGAATCCGAACTTTGTGGAAAGTAGAGGTTCGTGGAGGTCGAGCCACTAGCACTCCTAATCACGTGGAAGGAAAATGAGGTCGAATCCGGTCACTTTCATTTTCACGGTGAGAAGAGCTGCCAAGGAAAGCGGTTGGAATAGGAAGTTCGTAGTTTTGTGGATTGTGAGATAAATTCTCCTATTTTTTGTAATTCCTAGGACGATTGAGTTCAAATAGTGAAGGAGGCCACGAACGTAGAAACTTGTTCATTGGGTGAGCGTTGAAGATTATATATATATAAACCATTTCTTTTCTTTTGTTCATTCGTGAACATTGAAGATTATATATATATATATACTATTTCCTTTATGAGTAGAAAGGCTTTCCCATTTTTTATTTATGAGGCAAAATTTATTTTGAAAAAAATATATAATATATTTTGTGCAAAAATATATTTAAAAAAAAAAAAAAAGTGTGGAAGAATATATATATTTTAAGGAAAATATACATTTTGTGGAGTCACAATATATTTTATTTTAAATATTATTAGTGAGTGAATATATTTTGTTTTAAACCTTATTTAAGTGAGTGGAGTGTTTAAATTGTTTTATGCAAATTTGAATATTCATTGAGTTTGGAGCATAGATATATGTTTCAAACAAGAATCAAAATGACTTTTGAAGTGAAAAATCAATTGATATTTGAAGATGGACCCTGTGTGTAGAGAACTAATAGCAAAGAACACAAATGTTAAATTCAAGGTTAAAAAAAAATTAATGGTAAAAATAACTTCCAAGTGTGGAAAGTTAAAATAGTATATTTGTTAGCAACAACAATAGTTGTTATGGTGGATTCACTATGAAAGACATACAAATGTAAGATCTCGATAGACCTTCATAGCCACGAGTACCCCTAGTTTATTGGGTCACCTATGAAAAGTGTGGACATAGATTATCTATGTCATAGATTTTCAAAGACATAGACTTTGGTAGATTGAAAATGTGGGGGGCATGTATGCTGGGTTAATCTTGACTCCATGAAAGATTCAACTAGTTAAATATAATTTTTAGGTCAAAGAATGTATTTTGGATAGTCCATGGTATTGTGGGATCCTACTTCCCACATAATCATTATGGAGAGAGATGTATTGTTTGATGAATCTTCTTTTATAAAATCAAACATAGTAAAAGATGAAAGGTACAAAGCATGAATGGTAGAAGAACTATATTTGGAAGATATTTATTTCCATGAATGTTTATATTCATGTTGTGTTAGCACTAGTTGTGTTAATTGATATTGAGTTATTTTAGCTAGATGTTAAAACTATTTTACATGGAATTTTGGATAAGGAGATGTATATGGAACAACCAGAAAGGTTAGTTCACCATAGCAACAGAAATTTGTTTTCAAACTTACGGAAGTCATTGTATGTCCTCATGTGAGGAAAATGGTACAAGAATTTGATTCCTTCATGGTAAGCCAAATTTTACAAGAAGCTAGTATAACTATTTTGTTTATGCTATATTCATTATCTTGGTATCATGTGCTATGCTTGTTGAAAACACAAGCATGTTCGAGTGAAGGATCTACCAGTAGTGAAACAAATATTGGGCATGGAAATTCACAGAGACATGAAATATGGTAAGATTTGGTTATCACAATACATGTATGTGGTGAAGATACTGAAGAAATTCAGTATCAATAATGTGAAATGGATAAAGATCTCTTTGGCTTTCCATTGTAATCTTTCTTCAGGTTTATGTCCTAGTAATGAAGAAGAAAAGGGTTATATGTCTCGTGTATCGTATACTAGTAGGAAATTTGATGTATGCAATGAAATTTGTGTTGATGATTGCAATGAGAATGTTGAAGTATTTCACATGTAGTTTAGTTGGTGTTTTCAGTGGACACATGGAAAAAACAAATGGAGAGCATTGAAATGGATGGTCTCTTAGAAACACATAAGAACAAGTATCACCTATAGTGGTTGAAATTATTTAGTTTGTGGTTGTGTATTGTCAGAATGCAAGGATCTATTGGGTAAGTTTGGAAAAGTATAGGTGGGCATTGTGTATTTAACCAAGTGTCCAATGTATCAAAATGGAACGATGCATCATTTTGGAAGATAGGTTAGTGATGGAGATGGAATGGTCCATAAGAGCAAATTATGAAGACATGTTCAGATAACAAATACCAATGGGATTGGGAAAGGTATCATATAAATTATTGACAAGGTGGAGATTGTTAAATTGAAACAAAAAATTAAAAGAAATTGTAAATACTAAAATTTACCTATATAATCATTTAGTGTTGTTGGTTTACAAAAACAATAAAAACTATAAAAAGGTCAACCTAATTCTAAGTCTATCTTGAATAATAAAAATATTTATAGTTCTAACACTTAAATGTAGTATATTATTTGAGTGGTTGTTTTGTTTCTTTTGTCATATTTCTTGCATTTCATTATTGTTTCAGTATTTAAATCTCAAAACCCGTTAACATGTACAACATTTTTTTTTATGTGTATATATTATGTATATATAGTTCATTCAATATTATGAAGAATAGGGGATACATCCATTTTTTTTTATGTGTATATATTATGTATATATAGTTCATTCAATATTATGAAGAATAGGGGATACATCCAACATTATTAGTATCAAACGAATTCATTTTTTGAATTGTTTTGGCAAACTAGGTAAAACAATTGCAAACTATGTAAAACAATTTTTGCATTTGGGTACCTGACTTTGTGGGATGAAATTTTAACATATTTCAATTCAACCTAATAGGATAATTCAGTTGAAGCTAATTTTTTGGGGCTGATATTATAAACTAATTCAGAACTGAAACCAATTTAAAGCTGATATTATAAAATTTTGGATAACTATTTTTTTGGTGCTGCCATCAGAACTGAAACCAATTTAAAGATGATATTATAAAACTTTGGATCCCCTATGTATACATAGGGATGGGATATGTACGGATTTAAAATATATTTATTTGTACAGGTTACTTAAAGACTAAATTTCAAGTTAAGATGAATCAATAATTTAATTCCTTTGGACACATAGTTAAGATAAAATTACACGGATTCTTTCCTCTCTGTAATAAAAATTACCCATCTCATGTTATCCGTATATCAAGACATTCTAATTTAATGTAAAGAATTGTTTGATTTCCCTGATACATTTATGTAATTTTTTGGGGGTAATCTACAAAATTTGGAACATAACGATCAGGAGAAAGTTCATTCAACCATTTAATAACTAAATTTTAATTTAAATGTGTATATACATCAGTTACAACTTTCTTCAACCTGAATGCATATTAACCTACTTGAAATTACACTTTTAATGTGAATGTACAATGGCGTAATCTACAAAATTTGGAACATAACAACTCAGAGAAACTTGATTCAACCATTTAATAACTAAATTTTAATTTAAATGTGTATATACATCATTTACAACTTTCTTCTAACTTAATGCATATTAAGCTACTTCAAATTAAACTTGAATGCATATTAACCTACTTCAAATTAAACTTTTAATGTGAAAGTACAATCTTAATGGCTTTATAATTATAGAAGAGATTTTAAAGGCTTTGATTTCATTTGTTCAGAATATGTCGTCACAATAAATGAAAAAAAGCTGTAATTTGCATCATTAACTTTTCTGAAAAAAAAAAAAAAACGTTGAATTCGTCATTAAATTGGATGATTAAAGAAATTAAATTAAATTAATAAAAAATTTAATTAAATTTGTAAAAACTTTAATTAAATTTTTAAAAACTTTAATTAAATTTGATAATTATTGAAATTTAATTGTTTTATTATGTTTAGATTTTTTGCTTTGATTGCCATCAACGTCTCCTTTTGCTATGATTGTGACCATCGTGTCTTTTTGAATCCGATGTCTGTGCGCTTCTGTTGTGGACTGTCCATTGTAGTCTGTACGCTTCTGTTGTGGATGGTCGAATGTAACGCATCCGGTGTCTGTGCGCCAACGTTATTTACTCCTGGGTTTGTAGTTACCGCTAGATTGGAACAATGTTGTGTAGTCTTGAATGCTCTGATGCTTGTTTGTAACACTAATGATGTGTACACCTCAAAGTAATGCCGGATGCAGAGAATTGTCGAGTGTAATGCTTCTTCCCAAGGGGTGGTGAAATACTATAATAATTATATACATATTATATATGTATGTTGAAAAGGTGACAACTAATTGACAACTAATTTTCAATTCTGTTGGATATTGGCATTTTGTAGATCCCTAGATTCCTATTATTTAGGTTTCGGTTGAGGTTAATCAGTCTAAGTTAAGGATGCAATTAATTCAGCTAATTTCATGGAATTGTGAAGAGAATTGTATAAATGTGAATGGCAATAAGTGAGCAAGGGCTTTTAATCCTTGTTTACTTGCCAAGCTATTGTAATTTCTTGTTTTTCCTTGATAATCAAATGATTTCCATTGTCCTGTGGATGTTTCCCTCAACCACGTAAATATTTGTTCTCTTGTGTGATTGTTTGCTGGCCTGTGTTGTATTGTTGTTTATAGGCTTTAGTTGCCCAACAAGTGGTATCAGAACCACGTAAATATTTGTTCTCTTGTGTGATTGTTTGCTGGCCTGTGTTGTATTGTTGTCTATAGGCTTTCGTTGCCCAACAAGTGGTACCAGAGCTTAGAAGTGAGAGAAAACGCTATCATCGCGTGTTGATTTCTCTGCCGGTGTGTGAAGTTGCAGAACGAGTTGGCAGTAGTTTCACATAGAAAGAACAGATATCTTGCGTGGATGAGCTCAAGAGCGTAGAGGAGCTCAGTAGCCAGATCGCACGCATTTGACGGTGAGGTCGATGGCTCCAATAAGGGAAGCGAGCTTGTCGATGAGCTGTGCTTGGACTTCGTGCTTGTCAGCATGCCAGATGCAATAGAAGAGGTCCATGTGTTAAGGGCGGTGGGATGCACTTTCTGAGCATGAGAAAGATCCCTGTGGATCTGTGCAGAGCCAAACGAGTGTTCCTGTGAACGCTGAAGACGTTGCGATCTCCATTCATATCAATCTCAATATTTCCACTGCTTGGACTATGGAAGGCGAGATGAACTGTATAATGATGGAAGGCGAGATGAACCGTGGGTCTCGCAGTTATTCAGACAATGCACCTCCACGAGGAGTGTCAAGGACTGTTTCACGTAGACCTCCTTATCTATAAGAAAGCTATGGTAGACGCATTGATTAGACTTATTGTGATAGTCGTGGTCGTGGTCGTGGTAGTACACGGGGTGGAAGGGTTCCGTTGGTTCGTACCCTAGGAGGTTTTCAGCTCGTGGTGGTCGTTTCATTAGTCGAGGTCAAATTGGAGGTCGTGGAGTAAAGCGTCCTCTGGTGTCTGCTGTAGCTCCCAACATTCCTGCACTATATGAAATGTGTTTCGCAGTACTTATGGCCGGAGCAGTTCTCAACACTGTCAATATTTGTCTAGATTCTCGAGCAATGGCCCTTCAATTCCGCCATTGCCAGCCCAAATTCGTATTCGTCGATTACCAATATATGCCTGTGGTCGTGGAAGCCAATTAAGGGAACCGATCATAAACCATGCCCGTTGAGCATAAAAGTGTGACCTGTGCGTGGAGCAGCATCAAAGAAGAATGCTTAGATCTGTGTTGGCCATGAGTCTGAGGATGACGAGGGCGTGCCACTGCATGAGGCGTGAGGCTGCATCGGTGGAGGCCGCGGAGGAGGTACCAGATCCAGTGAAGCTGAAAATCACTGGTTTCACCGGAGGGCACGAAGACTGGATCTGGGCGTAAGGCCCGAGAGGTTGATTTGTTTCTTGATCTTGTGGTGATGGTCGAGGAGCCGATGCTGTAAGTAGCGACAATTGTTAGGGCTCACAGAGGCATGGAGTCAGCAGGTCGTGAGGCATGGCTCAAGGAGATTTGTGCAGAGAAAATGTTGGGGGACGTGTAGAAGTTCTAAGAGAGAACCTCATTGGCATTGAGGTGGATTGGCAGGGTTAGCCTAGATTGGGTGTGCCTCTAATCAGCAAGGATTTTCACACGGTGGAGCATTGCGGTCAAGCAATGGGAAAGATGATCTTAGCCATGTTACTAAATGATCATAACCTTGGTAATGTTGACATTTTGTCTTGAAATTGGAGAATAAAAGTGGAAATTAAAAGTTTATCGAGACATATGTTTTATTTGATGTTTATTACTTCAACCTCAGATGTCAAAGTGTTAATTTCAAGGTGGAGGCACCAAAGGGGGTTCTTGGCCATGGTTGGTGATTGGCGCATAGAGCATATAGTCAATCAATGACATGGCATGGTATAAGAAGCATTTTTCTTTAGAAACAAACGAGATAAGTTATGCTAAATGGAAGCAATCCCAGAAAAGGTAATGAAACGGTAATGGTAAAATTATTATGTGAACATTCGTTATTTGTTTTTTCTTATGGAGTTGTAATCTTGCATGTAATTGGATATAAGACTAAGACCTGATTAGTACCTTGGGATATTGGGTCACCTATAGAAAGTATAGATAAAGATTTAGGTAGACCAAAGAGGGGTGGAGGCATGTATGTGTGGGTTAACCTTGACTTGGTAAATGAGTCATGAGTTAAACTTTGTCTTAGGTCAATAATGGTGGGTTTCGGGTCTATGTATTTTGGTTTCCCGTGGTATGGTGTCCATGATATTGCATGTAATGAAGAATGTTCAAAGTCTTAGAGGAACTCTATGGAAATCGGTTTGGAGGTGAGCGATGAATGCTTACCTAGCTGGCTTGACCAGATTTGGTCAAGGGAACGTTCATGTTAAGGTAGAGCTTGGGTTGAGTTCACTTGGTTGGCTTAGTCTATTTTTGGTGAAGGTCTCGAACACAATGTTCGAGGTGGAGCAACAACAGAAGAGTTGTTTGCAAGCTCAAGAATTCATTGCATGGCCTGAAGAGTACACACATGCAATTGTACAAGATGTTGATTCCTTCATGGTGAGCCGAGATTTTCAAGAAGTGGGAATAACTATGGTATTCACTATCTTGGTGTTTAGAGTGTTGATGATATGCTTGTAGTAAGCACAAGCATGGTTACAATTAATGGGTTGGATCAGTTGGCTTGGACGTTCGAGATGAAGGATCGGGGAGAAGAAAAACAATCTTGAGCATGGAATGCACAGAAGAAAAACAATCTTGAGCATGGAATGCACAGGGATGAGACTTAAGGTGAGTTTTGGTTATCACAACAATGAGTGTGTGGAAAATACATTCAAAAACTCAGTATGAATTTAACGTGAAACCGGTAAAAATCCTTTTAGAATCTTTCTTCAGGTTTATGTCCAAGTGATGAGGCAGAAAACGGTTACATGTCTCATGTATCGTATGCTGGTAAAATGTATAAGTTTGCGATAAGAATATCAGATATTTCACTTGCAGGGACTTGTCAATGTTCCCATGAGAAATCCAGGTGGAACAATGAAATGGATGCTTCGGTTTTGAAAGCACTCGTATCACCTATCTTTAGCTTGCAAGAAGGTGATGAATGGACAATGGTATGGTTTCATGTAAATTGTTGTCAAGGTGCAGATTGTTGAAACGGTGACAACCAATTTCTAATTCTGTTGGATATTGGCGTCTTGTAGATCCATATTATTTAGGTTTTGGTTGAGGCTAATGAGTCAAAGTTAAGGATGTAATTAATTTAGTCAGTTTTAGGTAACTATGGAGATAACTGTATAAATGTGAATGCCTCATAGGCATTCAGTGAGCAAGGGCTTCTAGCCCTTTCTAGGGTTGCCTTTTGCCAAGTTGATTGTAATCTCTTGTTTTTCCTTGATAATCAAATGATTTCCATTGTCGTGTGGATGTTTCCCTCACCTTGAGGGTTTTACCACGTAAATATTTGTTCTCTTGTGTGATTGTTTTATGGCCTCTATGTTTCTGTTGTATTGTTTTCTATGGGCTTTCGTTGCCCAACAATATACATGTGTGGTATGCACACTAATAGTTCAGCTTTCAATTTGGTTCTGGAATGCTAGAATAATATGTACATGCGGCCTTTCTTTCTCTCTTTATGGCTTTGGGGATTGTCTACATCCTAAATTCCAATCGGCGAACCATCACATGGTTTGGTTTCAAAACAAGGGAAATAGTTTCAAAGCAACTAGTGCCTGCCTCTTGAAAGGAGTTTGTATTTGATTCATGAGTATACACTAGTTCTTAAAGTTTGAGGTCAAAAGAAGATTTTCATGTCCATTTCTATGGCCTCACTGTATATGTAGCTAAGGGTGAGATTGTTTCAAATTGTGCTTCGATACTCACATTTGGGTACGATCCTTATGGCAGTCAAGTTCAAAAATAGAACTATCAAATCATTGTGTTGTGCTTCAGTAAGTATTGGGGTGTTGGGTTCAAGAAGCACTTTAAAATAGTCAAGCTTAATGCCTAGTGCTCTTTTTTTAATAGTAAGTTATTCTATATTCACCTTGAAACTTTGAATCATATGATGGTATATCTTATGTTGACCATGTGCTCATTATTCTTGATTTATTTCTGCATTTCAAAGTTTATCATCGCATCCACTAATGTCACTGTAAAGTCTCGATCATGTGTTATGCTGATGAATTTGGAAGTTCTCTCCTTTTAGTAGAAAGATGTAATTTGCAATGTGGGTCTTTAGTGATTAGTTGCAAAAGAGATCCAAGTGCAGTTAGGAAACAATATAGAGTATTTGATCTGTTATTATACTAGTTTGAAATGACTTGGTTCATTATTGTTTTTGGGTACTCTAATTATGATAAATTGTAGGCTTGGAAAAACCAACTTGTGATCAGGCTAGAATTTGTGCCTCTCAATTTGTTCCCTAGCAGTCCTTTTTTTTTTGGATGCCTTCCATCATAGATAATATTTCCTGACATTGATTCATTGAACTGTAAATTGTCCTTCTCTGAAAGGTTTTTATTCAGGCTGGTCATACGTGATGATGATGCAGGAGAATCGTTGGCAAGATAGTAGAGGCGGGACCACTCAACACTTGAGAGTTCTTCCAGAACTTCAACATTGGTAGTCGCAGCCAAATTTCAAATCCGCCTTAATTCAGCACCGAAATTTACCTTTGGAGGCACACTTGAACTAGTGCCAAATTTTACCCTTTGAGGCACATTTTGAAAATCACAAGCAGAGCAGGAGTTTCCACTACGACTCTGGAGTGCGACTAGACTAAGATAGCATAGGATGAATTTTAGAGTAGGCAAGTAGCGAGGGAAAAACCCTAGAAACGTTTTTAAGTTAAGTAGAAGTTTGTACGCCCAAAGAGAGAGAGCTGCAACACAGAGAGAAATTAGCTGTAAGGGAGAATTGCAAGTTAGCAGGAGATCTCAGTTTTTGAGTTACTGTAATTTGAATGTATTTTGTATCCATTGGGCACTTGTGAATATAACAAGAGGGAAAATTGATCCAAATGCATGTTGTGCAGTTGTGTTTACATTTTCTTGTCTTTTCTAGTATTCTTGTGTCCCATAAACAAGTGAATGAAATGCTGACAGTGAGTTTTCCAGTTTCAATTGTTTCTCTTCATTTGACGCTCTGCAAGGTGTGCATCGAGCCAGAGAGGAACACAAGGAAATCGAGAGGAATTTATCTACGAGAAGTACCGTGAATCTGAGTTATCGAAATCCCTCAGACGCAAGGAGTGTGTGGGAAATCGAGGTCTGAACCAAAAAAATCTTAGGAGGGGTAACACGTCAGAAAGTGTTATTGAGATTCAATAACCCATTCCTCGGAGGAATCGGAGGCCGAGCCTTCGAAGACTTAGAAAATTTTCTAAGTCTGAAGCGAGTAAAAGATCAGGAGAAAGAGCGTCGTCGAGCATTGGATTGTGATGGAGAATCCCGCAGACCATCCGATTTGAGGTAGGAGCAGAGACTTTAACATTGCGTAGATCCAGGAGAGGATATCTCGAAGATCTGAATGAATGGTGGAGAACTCTCGAGGAGAGTCGCAAAATACCACAAGTTGTTGGATCAAGTGGAGTTGCAAGGAGGTCAGTGATGGGGAAGAGATCTGACCGTAGATATGGAGGGCATTGTCAGTCGTTAATCAAGCGCCTTGTACTTTTGACATTTCGACATTTCGACAACTGGGAGTACAAGGGCCAATAGGGTGGGACTCTCGACAGGTGGAACCCCGAAAAGATTGGATCCGTTAGATCTTCGAGGGCCTAGAGCAGTTGATCTACAGGGGCGGGAGATTTGTGGTTTCGGTGACCGGGAAGAGGAATGGACAGCTCCGTAAGATGCAAAGTCGCGAAACGTGAAACGTTGAAATAAGCATAGCTATCGATCCAAGAGAGATCTGAGCCGTGGATCTCGTGTCACCGGGATTTCGGCATTCGGGACTTGGAGGAGTCAAGGATCCATCGTATTAGGATGCCCGGGGTTGCGAAACACGGCACGCCTTTTGGGCCAAGTCCGTGGTTGTGCCCATTGTCACAAGAACTGGAGAACGTGAGTCTAGCGCTTGGTCGCGCGGGTGAACACAGAGAAGGACCTGTGGATTCGAAAAGGAGGGTTCCATCTTGGAACCAGAAGAGCCATTTCGGCCCCAAACCAGAAAATCCTGACTGGGAGGTCGTGCAACTCTGAGGAGGGATAGGGGGTTTGCATCAGATGACATGTGATATGTAGGGTTTGTTCCCCATTAGCAGGATTGGTTATTTTATGCAATAATTTGCAGGTTAATAGACTTGAAGGTTTGTGGCTACTGGATAGTTCAAATCTCGATAAAAAATGTTACCTAGCAAGCCTTTAAGTAGGATTCCTTTTGTTATAGGCATCCATTCTGAACACTTCATCAAGTAGTTTTTGGGCTATAAATAGCCTTCATTTCATTAGAAGATTTTTTTTGTTCTACTTGATCAATCAACTTATGTGGGATCTCCATTCGGTTGGTGGGACTGGCCCATCTAATCAAGAAAGAATGTTTTCCAACCCAGTTAGCTCCATTGGTTTGATTTTGAAATCCTTGAGGAATATTTCGGTTTCTTGCGTATGTATTCTTTTAGTGTCTGGATTTCCCTTGAATCATGTTTGTTCCATCTTGAGAATGTTAGTTCTACAACCTTTCCAGATGGAATTTTTATTCTATGTACACTAGCATAGCATACATGCACTCAATGTTTAGGTTCATGTTGTTTGTGCAAATCTCTAGCCTTAGTAGGAGATATTAGTGTGAGGAGGTGGTGTGTAAGGTTTCCCTGGATCTAAGTTGCGCTGAAATAGACAATTTTGGACTTAAAAACAATGGAACTGAGAGAATTGTACCAGTCGACATGAGTTCAAAATCGAAGTCCAAACTACCAAGTGGGGAAACCATGGTGTTTGTTATGAGGACTACCAAGTGGGGAAACCATTGTGGTCATTATGACTTATGTGGGCACATAGGTGGCGTGTAAGGTTTACCTGGATCTAAGTTGCGCTAAAATAGACATTTTTGGACTTAAAAACAATAGAGCTGAGAGAAATGTACCAGTCAGCATGAGTTCAAAGTCAAAGTCCAAACTACCCAGTGGGGAGACCATGGTGGCCATTATGAGGACTACCAAGTGGGGAAACTATGGTGGCCATTATGACTTAGGTGGGCACGCTGTTGCAGTAATGGTCTTAGTTTGTTAGTGCATTGTCTTTAAGGATTTTATAATGTTTAAAGAAACCACTCTTTCAACCCATAAGTCGATTATACCCAACCACATACATTTAACATCCATATGCACCCAAGCACTAATCAACAGGAATTTGTGATCACCAATTCCTCCACAAGTACTATAATACCATATTTTACTTTGATTAAAAAAGTGTTTTTACATTTATTTAAACTCACCATTACCACATCGCTACAAACACATGCTCCCAATGTCATCCATATAATATATTGATTTTTCTAGCTGAGCTTACAGATTTCCTACAATAATTTTGATAGCTTAAATTACCCTTGACAGTTGTTTCTTAGACCACACTACAAGCTAGCAAACAAAAAGACAAAGATAGCAAACAATAAGACAAATGTACCAATGATGGATAACAATAACACTACTAATTAAATCATAATTAAAGTACATACGAACGTCTTCATGCTAATTAAGTTATAGATTAATGTTGATGGACAATATGCTCTCCTTAATCCTCAAGGAAGAGTGATCAATCTTTATTTGATATCATATTCTAATTGAATACAGTTAATCCTAATTTTATCAATCAAATCTTAGTTCATCATGGTTATTATGAATTTTATTCTCATAAGAAATACACTTAAAATTCTTAGTTCCAAATAAATCATACAAGACAAGATTTGATCCCACCATATGGAAAAATTGGAACACAACAAATTGAGCACTGAATGGAAATAATGAAAGAAATTGGAGCATTGGCGATAATGCGCTTCAGTTGGGAAAAGATCGCACCAGTGCTTGGGATATTCTCTGTAATATAAATGGTAGAAAAAAAATTACCACCTTTTTTTTTATTTAATAGTGTTTCGGTGCTCTCGCGTTAAGCACACTAGTGTGAACAAATTCAAATAGTGCACCGTTACTTTTTAAAAACATTGTGACGGTGCACCATATGAAGCACATCGTTGCACCCTCAGGACAAATGCGCACCGTTTTTTTTTTTTTTTTTAACACAGACTCTGCAACTATGTGTGCACCCATTGCACCCATTGTGTGCGCACTGGTGCACACATTAAGAGCACCGGTGCTAACCGTTGCAAATAGTGCATCGTTTCTTTTTAAAAACATGTGATGGTGCCCGATAGGGAACTCACTAGTACACCACTAGGACAAATTCACATCGTTATGCATTTAAAAAATTGAATATTATGGAGCTATTTTTTGTGCATCAGTGCTGCAAGTGGACAACAACGCACCGGTATGCATTTTGGAAGAAAAACACAAGATGACGAACCTATTTGTTGCACACATGTGCGCCCTAAAAGGGCGCACCGGTGCTTTCGATCTTCTGTTATATGATGTGCACTGTTGTTTTTTTTTTTTTTAAATAACTCTATAATGGTGCACCATTGTCTATTAACAACCGTGCATTTATATATGGTGTCTCACCGGTGCGGTATAGTCTTATAAACGCACTGTTAAAAATGTCCGCTGAAACTTCCGCCCATAGACCTTCACTAATGACCTCTGCTATAAACAAATTTTTGGCCTATTTTTATAGGGGCTTCTGCTTATAGGGGCTTCTGCAAAAACCTCGGCTATATGGTATTTTCCTTGTAGTGAATATAGATAACAACAACACTATAAATGATACCTTTATTGATAGAAATCCAAGTTCACTTGCCTCATCAAGGGGGAAACTTCGAGTAGCAAAAACCCCAATTGCAAAATAATTTTCATGACAAAACTTTCCCATGCCTTGTACTATTTATACTAATTCTATTTTCGAAAGAACATTCTAAAGTATATTTCTAAAAGCATAAACTTTTATTAAATCTTGTTACATTAGACTCGTTCACATTACTCGTAGACCTTATTTACTCATATCGATCATTATTACATAGAGAACATAGTATTCTACCTACCCGAAGGGTTGTGGAGGTTAGGTCACTAACTGAAAGAAACTCAATATTTACCTGAGATAGAGATTTAAACATGGGCATAACCTACTAAATCTGATCTACAAATACAAACACAATTGATTGGAGATAAGGCTTTAATCAAACACAATTGATTGGAGATAAGGCTTTAATCATCGGCATTCCCTACTAAATATTAGTTACAATTTACGATTTTGAGATAAGGCTTTAATCAAACACAATTGATTGGAGATAAGGCTTTAATCATCGGCATTCCCTACTAAATATTAGTTACAATTTACGATTTTGGAATCCCTCAGTAATCAAATAGTATAAATCCGTTCTAAGCCAATACAATATTTATAACTCTCTCTTCTATATCAGTGAAGAGCGTATATGATATTTTGACAAGATCATTGTGTATGACTGGATCTCACCATGTTGGCTTATAGAGGAGTGACAATGAATGGGTTCTGGATTGTCAAATTCATACACTAGTTATATATGTTCCCTTAATTATAAAGGTATTTTCTAAATAACAAACATGTATGTGGTAGCATTACATGTCTCACGGCACACCAGGATCGATTGTTACACAAATCAAGTCAAAAAAGCATCTCGAGAAAGGAGTTGTAGATCATGTCGAGACTTTTCTCGCTCTCATTACGAGTTATTTTCATTTTATCCAACTCTTGCATATTAGAAAACATTTTAATGCATTGACATTTGTCGCGTTATTGATGCTGCATATGATTATTTGTTTCTCAACTTTGAAGCATTTTTTATGACCTATAGGATTGCGAGAATTTCATTTCTTCAATCAATGAGGATTCCAAACTTGGTGCAACGGGTGAGAAGAGTCATGCCATATTTTGGAAAATAAAGGTTTTATATTTATTGGAAAATAATGTTCCTTCACATGGCCTGTAACTAACTCAAAAATACAGAGAGGTTCCTTCACAGGGCCCGGATCTATCTAAATTAGCACAGCCACAAACTAATTGCTGTGGCTGTTGAAAGCGGAAAGGTTTTTGTTAGTAAAATTTTCAAAAAGAAAATCTTAATTGACACAGTGTAATTATTTTTTCTTGGTTCTTTTATTTACATTGTTGTATTAGGATGGATTGAATTCACATTACCCCAGCCAGAGCCAGAGAATATGAAAGGATTGGAATTAAGTTTGTTAATCATTTGAAAGTGGCAATTAGATTGTCACACAGGAATTTTTTAATCATATTAAGTAAATCTTAAAAAGTAAACAGATTAATTGACGCCTTAATAAATGCAAGAAAGTTATGAACATGAAATTTCATTCATTGATTTGGAAGAACAACAAAGAATATGCCAACATTTTCAATTAATAATCATAAAATTGAAATTTATGATTAAAAGATAATTAAATGTAACCATTTCCCATAAGAGTAAGCTTCTGCCTGAAAAATACATTATGTAATACATAATGGACTAAATTATATCGTTTGCATCAATCCATACGTTACCATGTCCGTTGAGCACATAAAATATTGTAGAGTCAAGCCATCCAACATATCACCACTGTCAAGATCTTTCATAAGCTTACACTTTTGGATCATTCAAATGGGCAAGATTGTCAAACACTACAAGCCGGCAGTAGCCGTAGCTTGCTCTCGGGTCAAATGCGTGCTTAACGAAAATCACAAAAAATCTCTTATCACAGTCATGACTAGAATTTATCCTCTGAAAGGCTTTCCAAAATTCAAAAACGGACAGATTTTCCGTGATGTAGACATTTTAGCAAATATTAAATTAGGTGGAGATGGTGGACAGGAGGAGTCATGGCTGACGTCTCCAAACTTTTATACTATTCCGTCCTTCAATTGCCCTAGATTCCCATGCCGTTTTCTTATCTCCAAACTTATAAACTATTCCATCCTTCAATTGCTCTTGATTCCCATGCCGTATTCTTCCGTCAAATCTCCCGCACTTTTATATAGAATTATTGCCTTTCTTGTCCCAGAAAATGTTGAGATGCGATGGATGTATCGTAGCTATAGATAAGCCAAACCCTCTATCCACTGCCTTTGTATACGTTCTGCTATCCATCTCCACGGTAATATCATGAAAGAGCAGTTCTTGGCTGCAGACGAACTTCCATCTTCCGCCCGTTTCGTTTCTGCAGCAGCTTTGTGTTCCGTTTTCGAAACTCAGGGCCGTTTCTCGATCATGACTGAGGCGCCGCTCAGAAAACGCGACCGTGAGCCAGAGGCTATGCGGGATTCTGTTGACGTCCGAGA
>SNQJ01S0177537.1:9403-32945 GCA_010110895.2 Picea sitchensis
TCTTATACCGTCAGGAAATGATATGCGCTGCAAGAAAGGACCATTTTTTACCCATGAGTAGGAGTGTGGAAGGTGGTTTGGAACACTGACGGCATACCCAAAACCAATTCTTTTATCTAGCTCTTAGTACATGGGTGTGTTCTTACAGCTTAAAATATGGAAAAAAAAAGGGGGGGGAGGGCATCATCAGGTCCTCATTATGTGCCCTTTGCTCCCAATATGAAGAAACAATCCCTCGCTTATTCTCTCAATATCCATATTCCACAACTACATGGCTAGGCGATCTATTCATCCTGACAACCTGGCATTCTCTTATAAGGAATTTTTTCAAAATTGAGGGAAGAATTATTGTGGAAACCTGAGAAAAAAATGAGGTCTAAATAAACTCTAGATAACAATGCCCAAATATATATGTTGGGAAATATGTCTGGCCAAGAATAAAAAAAACTTTCAAGAGGAAATTATCTATCCAAGACAATCTATGGTTAAGGCGATATCCTTATGTGTTGAATATATGTAGCATCAGGTGCTACAACAAGACCAAGGACTGGAACAATGCAAAAAATAATGGGTAAATTTGTTCTTGAAAACTCCTTCCCTCTCCCCGGATGGCAAGCTATCTTCAACACCTTAGTGGGATATAAGGAAAACAATTGAGGAATTTAAATTATGGATGCAAGCGCACATGAAACATCTCCTCTTTTTCAATGGAGCCTCTCATGGTAATCCTGGACCAGCAGGTGCAGGTGGGATTCTCATTGATCCTGATGGAAATAAGTTGGCTATTTTTTCATGGCGTTTAGGAATCGTGACAAACAATCTAGTCAAAGAATACGCTCTATATGTGAGGTTAAGACTAGTCAAAGAGCACAACATTCCTTAGATTTCAATTTTTGGTGGTTCTATGTTGATTGTCAAAGCAGTTCTCAAAAAACAAACAATGGAGAACAACCTATTAAATGGCATCCTTCAACGTTTCAGGAGTATTACTGAAAGATTTGGAGAACTTAATATTTTTCATATCAAGCGATATCTCAACCCCCTTGTTGATCTTTGGGATAAGGTGGGATCGAGAATGAGAAAAAGGGAATTTTTACAAATGGATTAAGGGGGGCACTCCCTGTTAGCACAGGGGCAGACCCAGGGTTCAATGCTTCAACAATGCACCAACAAAACCCTAACTATTGGCTCTTTCGGCAACACCTGTGAAGCAGATGAAGTCTCACCCAAGGTAGAGGCGGGGGGGTTGCAGGACTCAGATGTCTACAACCTAATTGGGACACAGATCTGTGATTACAACACTTAACAGAGCAATTAGCCAACAATATGCACTAAGTTATGATTTTTTATTCATATTGCATATTAACCTTAATTACATATCAGTGCGGTAGTAATCAAGATCTAACACTTCCAGTTACTTAGCACACAACATCAGAATAGATCTAGAATTCATTCATATATAAATCACTGAGCATCAATGGATCTACCTATCACATATCAAGAACAATGCACTAAGAAAATAGATACATAAACATCATGAACAACATTGCATGAAGCATAACAACACAGGATATACATGGTTCACCCCAATGTGGGGCTACGTCCACCAACTCTTCTTATTCTTTATTGATATTCAAGCTTCTTACATTCCTCTGCTCCTGTGCACAAAGCCACAGAGCTAACTCCACAAGGGATAGGAGATCTGCGTGCACCTCGCCAGATTCTCCTTCCCCGGATTATGTCAAGGCTCAAATCCAACTACAACCACTTGCACTTAGCTCTGCAAGTCTCACATACAATATGCACAAAGAATTCACAACTATTCACACTTAGCAACCTTCAAAGGTTCTTTCAAAAAGACGATCAGAACTACTTCTTACATCGCTTAGATACTAATTTATACATTACAGAAGAGGCCTAAACATGGGTAAACCCATGGGCCGACATCCCATACCCATTACATAAACCCTAAAACCCAAAAACCCACAAAAGGGGAAATATCCCGCGATCTCTGCTTCGCCTGGGCGCTCTATCTTCGACCAGCCTGTCGAAGTCCCAAAAATGGTCAAACACGACCAACGTTTCCACAAAACTTGGTCGAGGGCCAACATGCCCCCAACATTCACATGTGACTCATCCCAAGTCACTCTGATCTGGGTAATACTCCTTTGAAAGCCTAGAGCTTAGATCGAGCTACCTCAACTTGTTGCTTCGCCAAAGCCTCATGCTCGGAAAACTCCTTAATGAATTTCTCAGTGACAGGCCCTTCCAGGTGTTGTTCCACTGTTGCGACCACCTATTCCAACTATGAGCCTTGTCCTTCGATCTCTTCAAAAAGTGTGCAGGTTTCGTCCTGCACCGGCTGGAGTCATTGTGTCACCTCCATCACTTTGCTCTGGATGGCAGTGACCTGCTGCTAAACTGCGCACTACTCCTATGACCTCTTCATCTTTTCCACCACAGTAAGCAGCTTCAACTGTGCTTGCACAGTCTACGCCTGTTGCTTCTCTTCCTGGAGTTGTGCCTCCAATGTCCTAGCTTTAGGTCTTCTACAAGGTGATCATAGGTATGCGCACTTCAAGCACTTAGTTCCTTACATTCTAAGGTAAATGCCATGATTCTTTCTACTGCGCTCTTGGTAGTTTCTTCCCTCTGATCCTGCACCTCTTGCGGAGTACTCGACACTACTTGAAGTTCTAACTCTACTACTCTTGCTTGAAGTTGTTGAATGGCTTCAATGAGCTTCCCCACTTGGCTCTTTGTTGTCTCTTCTTCCATCTGTGCCAAGCCCGACAAAGAGCGAAGTGCTCTAGTCACTGCCTCTCTAACCCCCATCTGCTCCGCAAGCAACTGGTCTTTTTCTTTTTGGATTTTCTCTCTGTCCTCCACGAACTTTGCTCTAATGTCATCTTTCTCTTGCTTCGCAACCTGAAGTTGCTCTAGGACCTCCTCCTTTTCTTGCTTCAAGGCCTCTTTGGCCTGCTCCTTTTCTTCTTGGGCTCGACGAAGGCGAGCCTCTATTGCATCTAATAATATTCACAACTGGGTGGGCTCATCCCCCAATTCTATATTTTTTGTTGAGGATGGCACAATAGACACTGCGCAGCTCGACTTGATAGCTTGTTGTCTCCCTTTCAGCTCCACCTCGATTCTGTCATACATCGTCTCCTACTTTTCTTCTTGTCACTTCAAGATGTCCTTCGAAGCATCTTTTATAGCTGTGATGATGAGATCAACATCATCTGTGGTGAGCACATTCTATGACTGAGGGTTATTGGCTCGAGACTTCTTCCGCGCTTAGGGTTTCTGCGGAGAAACCTTCCTTTTCTTTCATGTCTTGACCTCTGTAAGGGGATCCTTTGGTGGTGTCACTTCTCCCTTTTCTTGCTTGTCTTTTTCTCCTTCCTCCTCTTGGTTTACTTCGTTGCCTCCTCCTCCTCCAGGTCAGTCATGCGTAGTTTCTTCCAATGCGTTGTCCTTCTCATCATTTTCTATGTTCTGCACTTCCTCCTTTTTCTTATTTTTCTTTGCGCTTATCGATCCATCATACTCAGTCCAGGTAACCACGGGACTTCCGATGAGGTCGGGATCTGACAGTTCTACATCTCCGACTAGTACAAGTAATTCAACTGGACATCTTTAGTGATATATTCTAGGTCTTCCTCAGTCAACTTATAGTACAACTATAGCTCCTCTTTACTTTCATCCCTACGCTCAGTGATGTAGATAAAGTGGCGATCTGCGCGGAACTTCGCTAGCGGCTTGTACGTATGTAGGGTGTTTGGGGTCATTCAGGGGAATGATTCAATAGCACACGTGAGTTGTAGATAGTAAGTGTGAAACACCACATTTGACTACCATTGCTTCACCATATCGCTCGTATACCACAAGGTGGTGAACCTCGCGGCCAATGGTTCTGATGGCTCAACATTCGGGAATATCGCTCCCTCCGACATCTCCCAAGCAACAAATGCTATTAAGATCAATAACCAACTAAAGTGAAACTCGTAGCCTTGGTCCTGTGCTTCGTGGTAGTCCTTCTCCAATTCATTGATGAGGTAGCTCACCCAGTTCATCAATATCCCTTCGACACACTTCCCTGCGAGGTTGAATACAAAGCCTGTGACTTGTGTCGGTCAATTCTTTCTAATGAGATTGCCAGTGATCAATTGACAAGCTAGGCATACTGCGTCGTCTTGTATGGAGGCTACCTTGTAGCATCGCTTCCCCTTCTCCACATCGCCATAGGTCTCCTTGATCTGTTGCACCAGGCAGCGATCTGCAGCCTTCCTTGGGTAGAAATGGTGAGGGTATGGTCCTTGCATGCTCAATCCAGTGATCAGGTGGATTAGCATCTATTCCAAAGTCACACGCCTATTTAACCAAAGATAACCTCCATGGTAGCACGACAGGAGGAGTTTAACGCACGTGTTAACCTCCTAATGTCTGTCGAAGTGGGGGATCTTCATCACATTCAGGATCGTAGACCGCACGATCTCTTTAATCCATGGCTGGGGAACTATCTCAAGCTTCTTCCCAGTCATCTTTGTCAGGTATCTATGTGGTGCAAGCATCACATAATTCTTTCTGTCGCTGAGGTTGAAGTCACTGATCTTGAGGTCTGCGATCATTCCCAGCTGCGGCCCAACTGTGCATATCGCCTTCAGGAGGTACACAATGATCAGTGTGTACTCAAAGTCCTGCAGGACACTGTCACGACTAACTGCGCCAGCCAGAGGCGGGATGTAGTTGGGCAATACCGACACGATCTGCTTCATGTTCGCCAGATCATCGCAGTGCTTGCTTCTTTTCTTCATCGCGGTTCAGGGTGGCACAGATCGACATACAATCAAGGGTGATGCTTGCAATCCTCACATCGACGAGGCATGTACTCTTGCAAACATGAGTTTCTAAGCCATAAGGTTGATCAAGATTTATTCTACGGATTTCTCTACTACGCTAAAGTCGCCCGACATACACGCTCATAATCAAATAGCTCGAGTAGGCGAATGGACACTCAAGGTAATCAAATCAGTGGCGAGGTCTTAGACAACACAACGCAGTATGCAATCACTTCTCTACCATCTCAAATATCGCGGTTTGCAAAAGTGGTCCCGAACGCCTCCAACAATCATATAGCTTCGTCGTGGCGAAGTGTCATTCTGCGTTGTTATGCTATTCAGGTGAGGTTCAAGTTCTGCAAGCCTGCCTTTTGTGAATTCTCCTCTGGAACTTCCTACAATCTTTCTAACTTTGCTTTCTTCTTGCTGAGCTTTTTTGCCTTCTTCCCTGTGATTTGAGTCATTGGGTTCCTCTTTCCATTCTTATTCTTATATTTGCTTAGCGTAGTAACTTTACACTGCTAAGGGTCTTTCAAAGGGTCCAAATGTGATACCTCTTTTCTTACTATTTCTGGGGTAGGTTCTCTTCTATCCTGCATGGACAGGTTCTTCAAGACTTCCTATGTTCTTTCAACTTCAGCAGCTAATTATCTGGTCCTCAGTTGCTTCGAATTGTTCTCTTGTTCTTCTATTAGTCGCGTTATTTTCTTGGCTATGAAGTCTCTTAATTCTTACTTTTTCTGTTATGTAGCTTCTTCCTCTGCTTTCCTCCGGATCTGATCCTTTTCAATCCAAGTCTTTCCTAACAAAAGTGAAAAAGGGGCATTGTTCTCAACAAATTTAATGACTTTGAATTCTTCTTCGGTCGATTTTCCATGGGGAATCATAGGTACATTAGTAACTCTTCCACATAGGGTTATCATCTTTCCTTTAAACAATCCTATCCTTCCCAATGAAGGAATCATAGAAGGCTTTCCCAAAATTTCCCAAGTGATTTCTGGCATGATATTCGCATGTGTTTCTTCATCCAAAACATAATCTATGTTGAAGTCTCCTATTCTTGTTTCTATGCACTGCTTTTCTTTTAAGACCTCTAGTAAACTGATGTCTCTGTGATCATTCAGTGTTTATTTCAGCTGTAATAACATAGTCTCTGATTCTTTCTGGTTCTTTAGCATATCCTTAGTTTCTTGACCTTCTTCACAGTTTTCTTATCTCAGGTTCATCTTTTCAACTTTATCAATCATTCCAGGACAATCTAAAACCTTATGACCAACAACTTTACAACAAAGACATATAGGACTTGTACTAGGGAACTCCTTAGCAAGATGCCCCGATCTTCTGCAATTATAACACAATGTCAATCCTCTCTCTCTCTTAAACGATCCCCAACCTTTCTTGTACTGCGCACTGGGATCACAGTGATGGACCTGCAACCTGCAAAAATTCGTTCTAGGTTCCTGCATCCACTTGTTAGTCCAAAAATTCTCTCTATGCATAGGAATAACATATCTTTCACTGTTTCTATTAGATCTATTCGGATCAAATCTTCTTTCTTCTAGCTATGCCCTAGTTTTCAGACTAGGACAAAAACTGTCAAACATATCTAGATTCATACTTTCAAAGAAAAAATTTCCACTTATCTTACCTTTATCAGAGCACAAAGCTTTAATATATTACCTCTTTTCTTCAAATCAAACTTCTTTTTCTTAGCACAAAGCTTCACAAGTCAAGTAGAATACTGCACACTACAGCAACAAATCTATGCACAGATCTTTCTCTTTTCTTCAGTTCCCATCAATCATAGTTTCAGGTCCCGGCAACAGAACCATTTGTTGGCACATGGGTAGACCTAGGGTTCAACACTTCAACAACGCACCAACAAAACCCTAACTACCAGCCCTTTCAGCAACACATGCAAAGCAAATGAAGTCTCACCCAAGGTAGAGGCAGGGGGGGTTGCAGGACTCAGATGTCTACAACCTAGCTGGGACACAGATCTGTGATTACAACACTTAACAGAGCACTTAGACAACAATATGCATTAAGTTATGATTCTTTACAGATCAACGCAGTAGTAATTAAGATCTAACACTTCGAGTTACTTAGCACACAACATCATAACAGATCTAGCATTCATTCATATATAAAGCAGACAGCATCAATGGATCTACCTATCACATATCAAGAACAATGCACTAAGAAAATAGATACATAAACATCATGAAAAACATTGCACAAAGCATAACAACATAGGATATACGTGGTTCACCCTAGTGTGGGGCTACGTCCACCAACTCTTCTTCTTCTTTATTGATCTTCAAGCTTCTTACATTCCTCTGCTCCTCTGCTCCTATGCACAAAGCCACAGAGCCAACTCCACGAGGGACAGAAGATCTGCACGCACCTCGCCAGATCCTCCTTCCCCAGATTAGGTCAAGGCACAAAGCCAACTACAACCACTTGCACTTAGCTCTACAAGTTTCACATACAGTATGCGCAAAGCATTCACAACTATTCACACTTAGCAACCTTCACATGTTCTTGCACAAAGCTGATCAAAACTACTTCTTACATCTCTTAGCTACTTATTTATACATTACAAAAGAGGCCTAAACATGGGTAAACCCATAGGCCGAGATCCCATACCTGTTACATAAACCCTAAAACCCAAAAATCTTACAAAAGGGGCAAGATCTCACGATCTTCGCTTCGCCTGGGTGCTTCGTCTTCGACCAGCCCGTTGAAGTCCCAAAAATGGTCAAACATGACCAACGTTTCCACAAAACTTGGTCAAGGGCCAACACTCCCCATCTCTTAACTCGTTTCCATTCAGAACTCTGCCCCCAACAGGTAGCTAATTATGTTTTTTAAGACCTTTTGGTGCCTAGGGCAATTTTGTAAGGATGTATTCAGTCTAGATGATCATATACAAGGAGCAGAGAGGGTGAGAAAATTTAAAGTTTATGCCATAGTATTCCAAATACTTATGTTATATGCCTTGCTTGTAGACTAGTTTGATGTTGTTTTCTCCAACGCAACCCTTTATTACAACTCCTTTTTAGTCTCCGTTAAAAAAAATTGTGTAATGTAATTTAATGTATAGATATTATTATCAAGTTTAAATCATATATATATTGATGGGTAATAGAAGTTTATGTTTTTTTTAAGTTATAAATATAAGTAGTTATTTAAAAAAATAAAATAAAATTAAGGGTGGCAGGTGTGGTGGGAGTCTTCGAGATCCCGAAGGAAATCAAATAGCATCCTTTGCTTGGGGATTGAGAAATGTTTCAAACAACATCGCCAAGGTTTATGCTTTGTGGGAAGGAGTCCACATTGTGAGAGAAAAGAGAATTTCTAAGATCGTAATCCTTGGGGATTCAATGATGGTTGCTTGGGAAATAACAAACAAGTCAAAGACAAGAAACAATGCCTTTAATAGTATCATCTCCCGCATTCTCACCCTTCTCGTAGAATTTGAAGAAGCAAAACTTTTTCACATCAAACATGAGTTCAATTCCTATTGTAATTATTGGGCTAAGTTTGGCTCGCATTTAAATGAGGTCACTATTATTAAAAATGGAGTTAGGGTGGTCCTCCTCATTCCATAATCCAAGAGGCCTCGATCAATAACGTCCATGGACAAGTGGCATCGTTTATGGGCGGTTGTCATCGCATTTGTGTAGCTCGCACATATGAAAGTCAGGGGAGATGTGGGGGTTATTCATGGTAACTTGTGTGAAGAAGGCTTCAAATGTGGGATCCCTCTAGAGGTGTGGCTCAACAATTCTCTATGAAAGTTTGGCAGTGTTGAATATGGGTTGTCATGGTTGAGCATTGTTGTTCTTGGGTGTTTGTGGCTATTGGTCTTTAGTCGATGTTGGTTTCATTTTGGGTTTTGGTCTCCAAGTTTATCTTTCTTGTTTATGCTCGTGAAATAATTTTTTCCTTTGTTGTTTTGTTTTTCAATTCTAAAGAACATCCTCTCTTTTCAGTCTTTGTTAAAGTTGGAATTGGGGTTTTCTCTACGTGGGTTTGTGTGGTTTGGAAATCCTTGTTGTTGCTTGTCTCGGACATGGATGGAATCCAATTGGAGTGATGTCAAAAAAATTATTCGCTAGCACGAAGAAATATCCCAAGAGAATAACACTGCACTTCAACATATTTTGAAAAAAATGGTGGATATGGAGCGAGCAGTTACAAACATCACATACCTGCTCATGATTCAGAGACAATGAATTGATGGTATGGAAATAGACTATTAATATCTTACATCCCTATTCTTCCTCAACACTCGAACTTGGCATCAATTAATCAAGGTGTAGTAGTTTCTCGCCAGATAGGTAATTTGGATGAAAATCTTGGGGGTCATGATGTAGCGCCTATGGAATTGGAAGAAAGCTCTCTACCACCCGATAAAGAGAAAGTTCAGGGCAATAAATCCTTTCACCAATGAATGAATGTTCTTCAAAATAGTTTTGTTGTTGGGCTAATTTGTAAATGAAATTAATAGTCAATTTGTATGGAAATACTATCTAGAGAAGGCTTTAATTTATGTTAATAACTCTATTTGATTTTGTTATTTGCTTTGGCACAACCCCCGTATATTAATACAATTTTCAATTTCAATTAAAATGGGTTGTATTGATACATGCATGAATGAGTGCTTGAGAGGCATGATGTGATAGATGCATTATCATTTTCCGTGACCGTGCTTAACAAGATTTAATAAATACATTACGCTTTCGGCGGACCCGTTCCACTTTCTGATTCCTTCGGCCCAACCAAAAAAAAGGACACGTAACACCATCCACTCAACGTGAACAACGTATCACGTTTTGCCACGTATGAATCAACATTCTCATATAAAAAAATAAAATTATGAAAGGGACATATGTGGGTGGCTGCATGGGTGGGCGACAGGTTGATGGGACGTGTCAATAGTGACGTCACAGTTGACTAGAGTTTGACACACACCTCGGGAAATGGCATTTAAACAAAAATAAAATTGAGATTTCGTCAACGATTTCATTGTCGGATTTTGATGATAATTATTGGAAAACGTTAAGAACGGAAAACGCTTAGACTTGATTTTCTACGAACTCTATATTAATATATAACCACAATATTAAAAAATATATATATTATAAATTTTTTCACACGTTATACTTTATTTTAATCTACATTATTATAATTTAAAAAAATATAAAATTATTATTTAAAATTGTAAGTTTTTGTTAACTTTATAAAAAACAACATTATAATGAAACTTTGAAAATAAATTTTTATTTAATTTCATAAAGTTGTAAAAAAAAATATAATTCAAAGGTCGTCACTTCTTACTTCCAACTTTTTAATGATTCCCATTAGAAAATGTGTTAATAATTCAATACTAGTATTTTCACAACACCTCTTCTTTCCAACCTAGTCATGGATTAAATTAGAAGATGAATTATAACTTATGAAATATTTTCAGACACCTCTTCTTTCCAACCTCAGTCATGGATTAAATTAGAAGATGAATTATAACTTATGAAAGACTCATATAGACTCATATAGCTTTAGGAGAATAAGAAAATATATTTTTACACAATGACATGACATGAGTGTCTCCCAAGTATACAATAAGTTAATACATAAATATTTCAAACTCTATGCAAATTAATAAAAATAATAATAATGCAATCTCTAAACAACATACTATATTCAAGGTTTTTTTACCAAAAAAAAAAAAACTCTATTAAAATTTTTATAATGTTGTCATTCTCAAGGAAGTAATTGAATATTTATGATTAAGTTTGAATATTTATGATTAAGTTTGGATGATTTTTGTTTACTCTAGTTTTAGGGTTGTTCGGTTCCAGTAAGCTTTACACCTTGAAAGTTTTGGTGATTTGAAACCCCCTCCTTAATATGTGTATCTCTAGTTTAATTAAAAAACCCTTCTCACCCTCTTAATACCATCCAATATATTGAATTATATTTTAACTATTTTTAAAACCCCTTATATGAACTGACGTAATATGATATTGGTTTACCAATGACTCCCTCAGGTCTAGAATTCAATAAACATAGTTAGCTATATTAATAATGTTTATTTCATTCATGCATGTTTAGAAGGAGACATTGTACTTCTCAGTGTCAATATTTAAACAACAATTTCAATCATCTTCAAAAATAAAACCAACAACTCACACCATAGGGACACAAACTAAAGCGAACTCAAAGTAAAACTAAATAGTTTCCTCCACACAAAAATTGCTATATGAACTATTCTACTATGAAAAGCCAACGATAAAAGTATAGTTGTGTCCCCTGGGGAGCTTGAGCCATCCATAGATAATTAATATGACCATCTACCCTCCTATCGATACTCTAAGAGACCCTTTTTATCATGAAAGAGTGGCCATAGTCAATTCCCATTATACCATTCACGAGCTTTCCCAACACCCCTCCCACCATATTTGGGAGGAATGTGTGTGTGTGTGTGTAATTTTATACACTTAGCCCCACATTGACATATCTATATGCCCTTTGGGCTTCTTACTGATTGGTTTTCCTTACGTTTAATTTTTTTTTTTCTTTTTAATTTTTCCCTGAAGGTAGCAAAACCTATCATAGCTCAGTTGTCAACATATAGTGAAGGATAGCCATCACTGACTACTATCTATGAATGTAGACTGACTCATCATCGTTATTCAAGGAAAACCACACCACTTGAAATAACTCGCTAGTGGTTCGGAAGGGGGCAAACTTTCACTTATGTAAGATGCCTCCGGGTCTTGGGCTGTTAACATCTTTCCTTATGTCCTAAGAAGATGATCTCTTCGCTAATCAGAAGCATTTTTAGGTCTTATTCCAAGACCAAAAGGTGGTTTTAACCTAGATAGTATCCATAAGAAAGCCAATATCCCTTTTGTTTTAATTTATGATTCTTTATTTACTAAAAAAAATCATTTTCTTTCGCTTTTCTTTTAATTGCATTATTTAGAAGAAAAAAAAAATTCACATTTAATTCCCATGTAGGATCTAGAAGTGTATCACCCCCACTACTAACCCATATTTTGTTTCTATACCATTAAATTAAAATGCATGCAATATGCTAAAACACTCATGCATCTAACAACAATTTCAATAAACATTAATTTAGCTAATTAAACATACACGCAATAACATATAACTACTCAAGAACACATAGTTTATGCATATCAATTTAAACCCATAAATTAAAATATTGAACACAGATAAAATACTTATCCTTTTAATCAAATGTGCAACCAGTTGTAGAGGACATATTTTCCACCCAATCATAGATTTGCTACTCGAATCTCAACAACAAATTACCCCTGATCTGAGGCTATGATTCCACAAGAGAGAGTGTCCCCTAAGGGTGTCTATTGTTAATTCACAAAAGCTAGTTTCCTACAACCATCTCAATCCACCAACTCTCTTCCCTCTCAACATGCACAACCCAAAGAATGGGATCCCCTTCTCTTCTACACAATCTCTCTAGCTATACCCACTTCCCTCCAAGGCTCCAACACAGGTTCACTAGGAATCTCTCTTACTAAGGACTCCAGGGACTTACAACTGCAGCAGTAAAATCCCCTCAACAACTCACTTGCTCTGCATAGAAATCTCACTCTACAAGCCTAACAACTTTCTTCTTCATGTGATTATAGCTCCCACAAGGCGCCAACCAAACCCCACTATGCCTTTCCTTCTAGTTTCAGTACTCTCTACCCTCTTGCTGTCCCAAAATATGTCTGTAAACAAAACTGACTATAGTACCCATTCAAATTTCCCTTTTTACCCATGCATGTTGAGTCTCACATTCCCTGATGTTGATTGTACTCAACCCCATGCTCTCAATAACTGTGTAAAGTGACTTTTCACCCAACCCTTTGTCATGTCCCCATTTTTGGTTCTCCCTGTTCTGTAGTTGAAGATGAATTTTGAGGCTTGTTAGTGAAGAAAAAGGGAGTTAGGGGGGTTTATTTGATGCCACTTAATTAGGAGGTATTATAATTCTAAAGTGACATTTAATCAAAAATTTAATAAAGTAACTTTTAGATTCTTAGTTACTTAAACATTAGCAAAAGTGACTTTTAATCTTTAAGTGAAAATTAAAAGGGGAATAAGGGTCATGTTGGCATGTTTACAGGCAGATTGTGCTTGTCATTGATGGAAAGAACAACAACAATGATGGCAGGTTTAAAAACAGAGTGTACATGGCAAGAACAACATCCAGAAGCAAAGACATAGAAGAACAAGCAGCGAAGACACAGAAGAACAAGGTCGAGAAGCTGAGAAGGAATAACGTAGCATTGCAAGAAGAGCACAAGTGGGCATCAGGGCCGAGGTGAATTCCATTACCAAAGTTCAGGAGAGATAGCGTTCCCAGAAATGCAGACAAGGTCCAAGTCATCAAGGCTCGCAGAAGGATCAAAGGTCGTGGCCTTTGACACTTAGATATTTGAGAAAGCCAAAGATCAAGAGGAGGAGAGACAGTGGTCGTTGGATCACCAATCCAGAATACCCGATGGTCGTCAGATCATAGTACATACAGGAGGAGCGCACAGAGGAGGAGATTAGACCTCCGCTGCCATATTGGAGCGCGAAGGACTAGCAATTGTTAGATTCAGTATAACTGTGAAGAGGATAATGGGCAAGAGCCATCCTCCAACTCCACGAAATACGAAGTCCCAAAATGACCTGGGTCATTAGATCCAGAGGACATGTGGTGACAGATCAACATTTCGCTGACTCGCAAGCTGGAGAAGTCGAAGATGAGAGTGGTAGGAAATCACGATATACGAGGTCGTGAAATGATCTAGGTCGTTGGATCCAAAGGACATGTTGCGAGAGATCAACATTTCGCTGACTCACGAGCTAGAGAAGTCAAAGGTGAGAGTTGTAGGAACTCGCAATATGCGAAGTCGTGAAATGATCTGGGTCGTCTGATCACCAAGGATATAGACCGTTGATATGATATGAAGTCAAAGTCCACGATATTGATCGTAGCCATCGATCAGAGAGAGATACCTCAACCGTTGATCTGATATGAAGTCATTTCAGAGTTTCGCGTATCGGGAGTTTGGAGGCAACTCATAGCAGGAGTTCGCGATATGCGAAATCGTGAAGCACTTTTTTGCTTGACCCCTGATCATATCTTGTGGTCACATCAGAGGAAGAGAAGTGAAGGAGCTAGCGTTGCTAGGCTCCATTTTGAAGTTTCGTGTATCGTGAGTTTGGAAGCAACTTATAGCAAGAGGTCGCGATATGCGAAATCGTGAAGCACCCTCGTGCTTGGCCCCTAATCATAGCTAGTGGTCACATCAGCGGGAGAGAAGGGAAGGAGCTAGTGGTGCCAGGCTCCATTTTGGAGTTTCACAAGTCGAGAAAACCAAGGTGACCCACAGTTGATCACCCGAATTGTGAAATCGCGAAATGACTATTGGTTAGGCATATAGTCACCGTTGATGGTCATGTGAAAGGAAGGGGCTTAGCCAAAAAAGATAAACATCCACTGTGTATTTTTCTCAGGAAAGGAAAAAGCGCCAAAGGGATGAGCGCTCGAAGGTTCTCTCAATAACTGCTAAAGACGAACTGATTGTAACTGCAAAAAACCACTGATGGTTTCAGCCAGAGAATTCGAAGAGGCTGCAAGGTGATTGTCAGAAGAGATGAAGAGTCTTGAGGTATCTGACAATGGTATGAAGACTCATCATATAGACGATTGACAGATGGAAAAGGGTCAAAGACGGTAGCTTCCAGAGAATCCAAAGAGTCTCGGCATAACGACCATGGATGAAGAATAGACTCAGTGTAATTGCCAGAGGGGACGAAGAGTTAGGTGTATGATATGGCAGAGGACTGGGCATGATAAATATACACAGAACATAGAAGAGGAGGTTGCTTCTACAGAGAGTTATGTATGCAGGTAAAAGCAAGTTGTGTACAACTGTTGAAATGCACAGAAGAAGCGTATCACATAGAACATAAATGCATATCTGAGAGAGGTAGAAAAATTTGAGGTGCGCATGTAGAGACAGAGAAAAAGAACAAAAATCTTATGAATATGTGAGGAGGAGGACATTGAAGCAGGCATAGTAGAGTAGTGTATCAGAACAATGATGAGACTGGTAAGCCATTGATGAATATTGTATCATTGTAATAGATTCAAGCAAGGAAAGATTTATATTTTAGGGTGGTTGGGAGGTTCTAGGGAGGACTGTTGTCCTCAGAGTTTCAAGTGGGTGCTTGAACACAGGGAGTTGTAGATTCCATCTGGTTGCAGCCAGGAAAACTAGGGTGGTAGGGTGGTGCAAGGGAGATTTGTTGTTCCCTGTTATATAGGTTGGTGCTTGTATGACTGGAAGTTGGTGCTTCCATCCAGTTGGTGCTGGAACGCTTAGGGAGTTGGTGCTTCCTTCTAGTGGGTGCTAGAGAAACCATGGAGTTAGTGTTTCCTTCTAGTAGGTGCTAGAGAAAACAAAGAGTTGGTGCTTTCAGCAAGTTGCAGCTTGCAAAACAGAGGTTGTATCCTCAAGAGGAGTTGGAGCTCACAAGTATGATAATGTAAAGAAAATAAAGATTACTTATCATATCAAGAAGAAGAGGTTTTTCCCTTTATGGGTTTCCTCGAGAAATATCTGTCTTTGTATATTTCATGTCTGTGATTGATGTTTAATATTCCATTTCTTACTTCTCTGCATTAATGTGATTGTCATTGAGTGTTTCGTGAAGAGTTTAAAATGGGCATAATAGTTTAAGCATAGTAACAATTGATTCACCCCCCCTCTCAGTTGTTCAACAATTGGTATCAGAGCCGGTTCCTTTTATCTAAAGGTAGATCAGTAAGCTTAAAAATGTCAAGCCATGAAGGAACTTCAACCAATAAGGCCCCCTTGTTCAATGGAACAAACTTTGCCTTATGAGAACCTACATAATGGACCTAGGTGCAGATGTTTGGGATGTGGTAGAGACTGGTTATGTAAAGCCAGTTGTACTAGCTAATAAGGATGACAAGCTAGAATTCACTTCAACGCTAAGGCTATGAATGCTATTCTGAGTGGGCTTGCAGAAGTAGAATTTGTAAAAGTTATGCACTTAGAAACTGCCAAAGAAATGTGGGACAAACTCATTAGCAGTTATGAAGGTAATGAGAAGGTAAAGGATGCCAATATTCAAACCTACAGAGTACAGTTTGAGCAACTAAAGATGAAAGAGGATGAAACTGTTGGAAAGTACTTTCTGAGAGTTGAAGAACTAGTAAATGCAATGAAATCACTTGGTGAAAAAATTGAGGAACCCTCTTTAGTTCATAATATTTTGGGATCTCTGCCAGATAGGTTCAACCCAAAGGTCTCTTCTATAAAATAAATTAATGATCTAAAAGCCTTGTCTTTTGATCAACTTCTAGGAACGTTGACTGCATATGAAATGAGGTTAGTTAAAGATAAACCACCTCTAGAGAAACATCATTTAAATCATATAAGAATGAGGATTCTGAGCCTGATGAAATTGAAGCAAAATTTGTGAGAAGACTAAAGAAAGGATCAGGCAAGTACCAAGGCAAGTTGCCCTTCAAATGTTTTAACTATGGAAGGATAGGTCACTTTGAATCTAATTTTTCACACAAGAAGAAGGACCAGAACTCTGAAGGTGAAGAGAAGTACAATTTCAAGAGATTTGGTAAAAAGAAAAGCTTATGTGTAAATAATGATGACTCTTGAGGAGACACAGATAGTGACTCTTCTTGTGAAGATAAGATTAATGACTTTATGCTAATGGCCAAAGAGGATTATGATAATAAAATCACAGGAAGTGATGTTGATGATGAAGAAGTTGTGGTTGACTTGGAAGGAGAACTAATCAGTGCTCTAGAATAAATTGCTAGACTCAGACTCAAGAAGAAGAAGCAATAACAATTGTTGATACAGTTCGAGAAAGACAGTAAAAAACCTGATGAAGACTTTTCCCTGCTGAAAGTAGAATTAGAAGAGGCAAAGAAAATAGAAGACATTCTAAAACAATAGTTATCAAAAAAGAAGGCAAGATGTGAAGCCTTGGAAGAAGAGGTAGTAAAAATCAGAAAATAAATGGAGAAGGTTAAAGCATTATATCTCCAAAATCTTCCAAGCATTAAATCCTCAGAAGGATTAGCCACCATTCTAAATCAACAAAAGGAATCCAAATTTGAAAACTGGTTTGGGTTATGAAGAAGGATCAAATAATGGTCAGCCAAGCAACAAAGAATCCATTAAGTTTGTCAAATCTACATGCATTGACAACAATAAATATGGAGAAACAAAGGAAGATAATCAACCACCGAGGAAGAGCGAAGGAAGAAGTACCAGAACTGAAACTGTAGAACAAAGAAATAATATACCCTCTGCTCAAAGAAATCATCATCATGGAAGAAATTGACTTGCTCAAAGAAGACAACCATTTTCCAAGTACAAAAGATTTTTCTATGGATATTGTTTTTACTGTTCTAACTTTGGTCACAAAGTTGTAAACTGCTCCTTAAAATTTAGATATGAGAAATCAAAACACTCAAGGAATAGATATCTGTCACAACAAAGAATGAGACAGCCAAGTAACAAACAACCACATACTACAAATCATGTGATGGCTGGGAAAAGGACATAGGTTAAGCATAACAATCGTTGTGATCCTTTATTCAATGAACCAAAATGTTACACCTACCATAATTATGGACATAAAGTTGTAGACTGTCGCTTAAGGAACTATGAACTAGATTTGAATCCTTCTACTGAAAATGTCAAGGTTTGGAAGAAGAAAGAAAATGACAAGTGTGGACTAATGTTGTCAGCTCAAAGACAAAAGACCCCCTAGTATATTGACAGTGGTTTCTCCAAACATATGACGGGAGACAAAGGTAAGTTTCTATCTCTAAGTGAAAGAAAATCAGGAAACATAACCTTTGGAAATGATGCTCCAGGTAAAATCAAGGGTAAAGGGATGGTGAGTTTAAGTAATGGAAAAGGAAAATCCCATGATGTTCTCCTTGTAGATGGGCTGAAACATAATTTTCTCATTGTAAGTCAAATGTGTGACAGAGGATGTGAAGTGGTGTTCACTTCCAAGGATTGCAAGATAAAGTCTGTAAACTCAGGACAAGTGGTGGCTAAAGGCATAAGGACATCTAATAATGTATATGTGCTGAAAGAAGATAGAGAAGAGTGTCATCTAGGCAAACATGATGAAATTTGGTTATGGCATAGGAGACTTGGACATCTAAACTTTGACCACTTAATCAAGCTCAAAAATCTTGAGGCAGTAAAAGATCTTCCAAGAATATCAAAGCTACAAGACTCTGTGTGTAAACCCTGCCAAGTAGGAAAGCTAACCAGGACTTAGTTTAAATCCAAGAGCTCTACTTCAACAGAGAAACCACTCCAATTAATTCATATAGATTTATGTGGACCATCAAGACAGGAAGGCACAGGGAAGGGAAGCTACTTTATGTTGATCATTGATGATTACTCCAGACTTACTTGGGTTTCTTTTCTCAAATAAAAAGTTGAAGCATTTGAGAAATTTAAAATATTTAAGGATTTAACTGAGAATCAAATAAGTAAGAGGTTAAAGGCAGTAAGATCAGACAGAGGAGGAGAATTTATGTCAAGTTATTTTAAGGAATTCTATGATAAAAATGGGATCAAGAGAGAATACACAATCCCAGGAACTCCACAGCAAAATGGAGTAGTTGAGAGGAAAAACAGAACCGTGCAACAAATGGCTAGGTCAATGATGAATGAGAAGAACATTGGTCAAACCTACTGGGTAGAAGAAATACACACAACAATCCATGTTCTTAACAAAGCCCACCTCAGACCACACAGTGACAAGACACCTTATGAACTGTGGTATGGAAGACCCGCTTTAATCAAACACTTCAAAGTCTTTGGGAGTAAGTGCTACATAAAAAATAATAATGAGAACCTTGGCAAGTATGATGACAGGGATGATGAAGGCATCTTCTTAGGGTATGCTACAAACAATAAAGGATACAGATGCTATAATAAGAGGCTGCATAAATTGGTTGACTGTATTGACATAAAAGTTGTTGAAGGAATTCCAGTAAGAGAAGTGAACAATACTGAATCAACAATAGAGGATATACATGAAGTTGAAGTTGAACAGGTCCAAGAATCAGAGCAAGAAGACTCTGAGTCAGATGAAGATGCAAATACTCATGCAAACTCAAATCAATAGACAACATCAAATTCTTCCTCCAGAATTACTCAAAATAATCATCCTGCAAGTCAGATAATTGGTGAAAAAGACAAAGGTGTACAAACCAGGAGAAGGATAATCAAAAACACTGAGCAATCACATATAGCCCTCATATCCATGGTGGAACCCAAGAACTTCAATGAGGCCAATAAAGACGTAAATTGGTTAAAATCAATGAATGAGGAACTGGACCAGATTGAAAAGAATGACACTTGGGAACTCGTTCCTAGGCCAGCAAATAAAAATGTAATAGGATCAAAATGGGTCTACAAAAATAAGATGAATGAGCAATGAAATATTGTAATAAATAAAGCTAGAGTGGTCTGCAAAGGATATGCTCAAATAGAAGGACTGGACTTTGATGAAACATCTGCGCCTGTAGCAAGATTAGAAGCTATTAGAATGTTTCTTTCCTATGCTTGTCATAAGAAGTTTAAAGTCTATCAAATGGATGTCAAGTCGGCTTTTCTAAATGGAGATCTAAAAGAAGAAATCTATATGGAACAACCAGAGGGTTTCCAACTGTCAGATAACCCTGACTTTGTCTGCAAGATGAAGAAAGCCTTATATGGGTTGAAACAAGCTCCTCGTGCCTGGCATCACAGACTGGATACATATCTTCAAGACAAAGGGTTCAAGAGAGGAACAATTGACAACATTATACATATCAAAACAAAGGGTAATGATTTGCTCATTGTGTTGGTCTATGTAGATGACATCATCTTCAGTAGTAATAATGCTTCACTGGTAAAATGGTTTGTTTCTGCCATGCAGTCTGAATTTGAAATGTCTATGATAGGGGAACTGCCATTTTTTCTTGGCCTACAAATYACTCAGAAGTCTGAAGGAATATTTCTTTCTCAAGAAAAATATCTAAGAGAAATGTTGAAAAGGTTTCAAATGGAAGATTCTAAACCTATGAGCACACTTATGGTCACTGGATGTAAGTTAAGAAAGGATGATGACTCACCTAATGTTGATCAGAGTTCATATAGGTCTATGAAAGGAAGCCTATTGTACATCACAACATCCTGTCTAGACATAATGCATGTTGTTGGACTGGTAGGAAGGTATCAGGCTGCATGTAAACAAAGTCATTTGTTAGCTGTCAAAAKAATATTTAGATACTTGAAAGGAACAATGGATTATGGCCTATGGTATCCTAGAAATCAGAATTTTCAACTATCAGTCTATTCACATGTTGATTGGGCTAACTGCGTGGATGAAAGGAAAAGCACGGGTGGAGGTGCATTCTTCGTAGGGGATTCCCTTGTATCATGGTTGAGCAAGAAACAAGGTTCCATTTCCTTATCAACTACAAAATTTGAATACATTGCGGCTTCCACTTGTTGTACCCAAGTATTGTTGATGATTTAGACACTTGCAGACTTGGAGGTAAAATATGTTGCACCGATCCCAATTCACTGTGATAATACTAGTTCAATTAGTGTGTCAAAGAATCCTGTCTTTCACTCCAAGACCAAGCATATACCCATCAAGTATCACTTCTTGAGAGAACAGGTAACCAACTCTGTGGTTTATGTGCATTATATTCCATCCAAAGATAAGATTGCTTATATCTTCACTAAACCGCTTGCACAAGCTCAGTTTGAGTATCTACGCCAGAAGTTGGGCGTGACCCCATTATCAACTCAAGAGAGTCCATTATGTAAGGGGGAGTATGTGTTAGTTGAATATCTGATACCTCAAAAAAATACTGCAAAATCTCAGGGGGAGCATGTTTTCTTTGACATTGATGTCAAAGCAGGGCAAAAGGTGTGGATGCTACAGTTGGAGGTCTACGAAGAATAGTGCAGCCATTCAAGGTTTCCATCAATGCTAAAGGGGGAGATTGTTGCCATGTTTACAGGCAGAGTGTGCTTTTCATTGGTGGCAAGAACAACAATGATGATGGAAAGTTTACAAACAGAGTGTACATGGAAAGAACAACATCCAAAAACAAATACACAGAAGAACAAGCAACGAAAACATAGAAGAACAAGGTCGAGAAGATGGGAAGGAATAACACATCGTTGCACATAGAGCGCAAGTGGACGCCAGGGCTGAGGTGAATTCCATTACCAAAGATCAAGAGAGATATCATTCCCAGAAATGCAGATGAGGTCCAAGTCATCAAGGCTCGCAGAAGGATCAAAGGTCGTGGCCTTTGACAATTAGAGATTTGAGAAAGCCAAAGCTCAGGAGGAGGAGCAACAGTGGTTGTTGGATCACCAATCCAGAATACCTGATGGCCGTCATATCAGAGTACAGACAGGAGGAGCACACAAAGGAGGATATTAAACCTCAACCGCTAGATTGGAGCACGAAGGACTAGCAGCCGTTAGATCCAGTATAACTGTGAAGAGGATAATGGGCAAGAGCCATCCTCCAACTCCGCGAAATACAAAGTCGCGAAATGATTTGGGTCGTTGGATCCACAGGACATGTGGCGAGAGATCAACATTTCGCTGACTTGCGAGCTGGAGAAGTCAAAGGTGAGAGTTTTAGGAAATCGCGATATGAAAAGTCATGAAATGATCTGGGTCGTTGGATCCAGAGGACACATGGCAAGAGATCAACATTTCACTAACTCGTGAGTTGGATAATTCAAAGGTGAGAGTTGTAGGAACTCACGATATGCAAAGTCGTGAAATGATCTAGGTCATCTGATCACCAAGGATTTGGATCGTTGATCTGATATGAAGTCAGAGTCCACTATATTGATTGCAGTCGTCGATTAGAGAGAGAGACCTCGATCGTTGATCTGATATGAAGTCATTTCGGAGTTTCACGTATCGGGAGTTTGGAGGAAAATCACAACAGGAGTTCGCGATATGAGAAACCACAAAGAACTTTTTTGCTTGACCCCTGATCATAGCTTGTGGTCACATCAGAGGAAGAGAAGTGAAGGAGACAACGGTGCTAGGCTCCATTTCAGAGTTTCACGTATCGTGAGTTTGGAAGCAACTTACAGCAGGAGGTCATGATATGAGAAATCACGAAGCACCCTTGTGCTTGGCCCCTTATCACAGCTAGTGGTCACATCAGTGGGAGAGAAGGGAAGGATCTAGCGGTGCCAGGCTCCATTTTGGAGTTTCACGAGTCGAGAAAACCAAGGTGAATCATAGTTGATCACCTGAATTGAGAAATCATGAAATGACTATTGGTTAGGCATATGGTCACCGCCGATGGTCATGTGAAAGAAAGGGGCTTAGCTAGAAAAGCTAAACGCCCACTGTGTAGTTTTCTTAGGAAAGGAAAAAGTGCCAAAGGGATGAGCACTCGAAGGTTCTCTCAATAACTGCTAATGATGAACTGATTGTAACTACAAAAAACCACTGATGGTTTTAGCCAGAGAATTCGAAGAAGTTGCAAGGTGATTGTCAGAGGAGCTAAAGAGTCTCGAGGTATCTGATAGTGGTATGAAGACTCATCATAAAGACAATTGACAGATGGAAAAGGGTCAAAGATGGTAGCTTCCAGAGAATCCAAAGAGTCTTGGCATAATGACCATGGATGAAGAACAGACTCAGTGTAAACGCTACAGGGGACGAAGAGTTAGGTGTATGATCTGGCAGAGGACTGGGCATGATAAATATACACAAAATCAAGAAGAGGAGGTTTCTTTTGCAGAGAGTTATGATAGCAGGTAAAAGCAGGTTGTGTATAATTGTTGAATCACACAGAAGAAGCATAACACATAGAACATAAATGCATATATGAGAGAGGTAGAAAAAGTCGAGGTGCACATGTAGAGACAGAGAAGAACACAAATCTTATGAAGATGCGAGGAGGAGGACACTGAAGCAGGCAGAGGAGAGCAGTGTATCAAAACAATGATGAGACTAGTAAGCCATTGATGAATATTGTATCACTGTAATAGATTCAAGCAAGCAAAGATTTATATTTTAGGGTGGTTGGGAGGTGTTAGGGAGGACTATTGTCCTCAGAGTTTCAAGTGGGTGCTTGAACACAGGGAGTTGTAACTTCCATCTGGTTGTAGCCAGGAAAACCAGGGTGGTAGGGTGGTGCAAGGGAGATCTGTTGTTCCCTGTTATATAGGTTGGTGCCTGTATGACTGGAAGTTGGTGCTGGAACACTTAGGGAGTTGGTGCTTCCTTCTAGTGGGTTCCAGAGAAACCAGGGAGTTGGTGCTTCCTTCTAGTAGGTGCTAGAGAAAACAGAGAGTTGGTCCTCTCAGCAAGTTGCAACTTGCAAAAAAGAGGTTGTAGCCTCAAGAGGAGTTGGAGCTCACAAGTATGATAATGTAAATAAAATAAATATTACTTATCATATCAAGAAGAAGAGGTTTTTCCCTTTATGGGTTTCCTCATGAAATATCTGTCTCTGTATATTTCTTGTGTGTGATTGATGTTTAATATTATATTGCTTACTTCTCTGCATTATTATGATCGTCATTGAATGTTCTG
>SNQJ01S0177537.1:32995-47555 GCA_010110895.2 Picea sitchensis
GAAAACAGAGAGTTGGTCCTCTCAGCAAGTTGCAACTTGCAAAAAAGAGGTTGTAGCCTCAAGAGGAGTTGGAGCTCAAAAGTATGATAATGTAAATAAAATAAATATTACTTATCATATCAAGAAGAAGAGGTTTTTCCCTTTATGGGTTTCCTCATGAAATATCTGTCTCTGTATATTTCTTGTGTGTGATTGATGTTTAATATTATATTGCTTACTTCTCTGCATTATTATGATCGTCATTGAATGTTCTGTGAAGAGTTTAAAATGGCATAATAGTTTAACCACAGTAATAACTGATTCACCCCCTCTCTCAGTTATTCAACAGGTCATGTGTATTTTTTCAAAAAGGGAAAGTTCTAGAAGGGGCAATGAAGAAGAATAAAAGGAGGGGTAGTGCTCCACTTTTGTCATTATGTTTTGGATTTGATCTCTTATTGGATTGCCCTTATGAGCCAAGATTTTCGTTAGGGTTTTCACAAAACTCTTTCATTGGAGTTTGATTTTGGTGGTGCAACATCAACCCTAGCTAGACAAGGAGTAGGATCCATCAAGGATCTTCACTTGAGATTCATATTGTGGTTTTGCTTCATCTTGGAGAGGGATTTTTTAAGGTGGTCGTGGAATATTCCAGGTTTTTGACTTGCATATTGTGTGTTATCATTGATGTATTTGTATTTGTTGTAGAAACCATTAGATATTTTTCATTGTGGTGTTCAGATCTTCACTCATAATATAATACTCCATCATTCTCTTCTATTACATGTGTATCTATTTTTCCTGCAATATTTTTGACGAAAATGTTTTTTAATAGAATGAGTGTAAAGTATTTGTATAAAAATGAAAACCAAGAACAACAAAAATGCATAGAAGATCATAATGGTATCAGAGATGGAGATCTTGCTAGCCTAAGTGGAAACAGTGATACCAAGGCCAAGTTTTATGGCGACTGATTTAATTTTCCTCCTTGGGGGATCGATATCTCTTATTATGGAGGCCATTTTCTAACAAGAGGGATGAGTTTATAGTTGGGAGGCCGTATTACCATTGTTGAACCTAAATCTTTGTTGAGGGGTCATTTTTCTTCCAAGTAAGGTCTCCATTCTCTTGCTGGGATGACAATTTTGATAGTAGGGTCGAGTTTCATAGTCTTTGGGCCAATTTATTTCTCAGCGGGGTCGAATTTTGGATGTAAGGGGAAAATACCTTCAAGGGGGGGACACATTCTCTTAGTAGGATCGATTCCTGGTGAAGAGAGGCCACATTTTCATTATTGGCTGGAGACTCTGGGAGTTAGGGTTGATTCTCATTGGGAGAGGGTTACATTTTTCCTTAGAGGGTTTATTTCCACTTGGTTCTAATTCTCTTCTTCTTGCTGGGCTGAATTCCATCATCCAGGAGGTCGAGTTTCTGGATGATTCAAGTATCCCTTGTATGTTGGGTCGTTTTCATCCCACAGAGGCTGAGTTTCATCATTTTGAGTCGAATTCCCTGTTGATGGGTCAAATCGCTTGTTGTGGGAAGAGTTCAATGTGATGCAAGCCGAATTCTTAGCCATGGAGGTCAATTTTGATGAGGAGAACATGTATCTTTCTAGGAAGGATGATTTGATATTGTAGGAGGGACCAAATTTCTCTTGTAGAGGAAAATATTCTTATGGAGGAGGTCGATCCTTGTGGTATCAACATGTGGATATTAAAGGGCCATCTCAATAGTCATTTCAGAACTACATTACAACCAACAAATCGTGCCCTTGATTACATGTGTATTTTCTAGCCAGGCCGACATTAAATCTAACCAAATTTGTGAGTGTTTGTTTTGTAATAAGTTTAGATTGGCATAATAAAGAAGTAGAGTTGCTTGGCTGATATAATAGTTGATTATCTTGTATTTTTGCTAGACGTTTTACATGCTGTGAAATTTTGTTTGATAACCAAACCCTATACATACAATTCACACACTCGAATGAATCAAACTAGCAACCACAAATTCATGACAACAATGACAAGAGGGTTTTACAGTGTAAAAAGGGGGTGTTGTCCAAGTGTTTTACTAAAGTCACCACCTGGGAACACACTTAAATTGATACAAGAGAAGGGAAATTTGGACAACAGTAGGTGGGGATACTTATACACGCACTGTTGACAAAGGGCTTGAATACAAATTGTTGAAAAAATGTCTAAGCTATCAAACTAAGGTAATTGTGGGAAGAAAATCAGATTGTGTACATACAAAGGTAAGAAAAGATGAATACAAAGAGGGAGCTAGTAACAATTAAATACATGCCTTACTACTGAAAGTATCTAGCATTGGGTAAGGAGATATGTGCAACTTTCTCCTTTCGAGGTTTTTACACCATCAAGTACGAAAGTTGGCCCAAGGATTTGGATGAGGATTCCTTTAAAGGAACATGGAAAAAATTGAAGAGTGATGAGCATGAAGGACATGTGAAGGAGCATGCATCTAGCCATGTTGAAGATGTGTGCATAGAAGAAGAAAAAACAATAGACTACGATACACCATTAGAACTAACCAATGAGGCCGATGATACTAATGATTGGATGGGTATACCTATGATGAATTTTTCAAATCAGTGAAATATGAGGAGGAAACATCTTGTCCTACTTATGATGACTATGAGGAAATGTTCCAATCAACCAATGTTGCAGATCCAACATCTTTCTCTGTGTATGATGCTTATGATGAGGATGGTTCAAGCATGATAGCACCTATGCATGATGAGGATTCAACACCATATCCCATTTATGATTTCCATAATGATGAGGGTAGTGTTCTTATAATGGAAAAAAAAAAAATCAATGGTGGGACAACCCATGCCACTATGATGAATATGAAGAAAGACCTTCAACAATGCAGGACTTGAAGGACTATTTATTGGTCTCAGAAGAGAGGATTGTACAATTATTGACAAGGGAAGATGGTGTTCATAGATTCATTGAATATCTTATGTGGAAAAATTAGATGGAGGAGAGACAAAAAGGATTTGCAGGTGGAGTAACTAGTACCCAATTACACATCATCAAAGAAGCACTAGAGAAGATGAAATCAAATTAGTTGTAGTTGTTCATGGATAGGGACCTTTCTCTCAATTTTATTGAAGACATGGAAATGAAGGTTGAGGATATTTGTTACTAGTTTATTTTGGCACACTCTTCATCACTTACAACAAAGACTCCATCATCTTGGGAAACCGTGACACATGAGGGAGTGAGTGGCACCCATGATTTGAGGGAGGAGCCTTTGTGACAATCCCACATGAGGAGCATCTAGAGTTGAAAGTGATTGAGGAGAGGTATGATACATAGGGTTTTGACTATTCTTATGATTTGCATTGTGGGGCCCATGAGTTGTTTCTTTTGGAGAGACCACTAAAGACTCGTGGATTAGCTACAGAGGATGTAGTTTAGCACATTCCTTGTGGACCAACATGCAAGGAAATATATGCATCCATGGATTGGGTGGATAGGTATATGACAAACATGGGCATGCTCTAAGATACATGCGACATTAGTAAAGTGGCATATACAATAACGCCTACAAGATACATGATGGTATATGAAAATTTAGTGATAGGCAATAGTATGCAAAGATATGCATTGGCACACAGTAGTGTACAATGGAGTTGTGGGGTGTTTTCGCCAGGGAAACCTCCTAATAGAGTCTTTAGGAATACCATTAAGTTGAGGTTACCTAGGACCGTTGAGTGGATGGGTGAGCCTCCTAGAGCATCATATCCATCAATGATCAATATTCATCTGGGATATCATCATATGAGGGCCAGGGACTATGGGTTCCCATGATAGACACATGTATGCTTACAAACTTCATTATGATTTCTTGGTCATTCCCTTGGGGTTGGCCAATGCACTAGTAACTTTCCAGTCTTGCTGGCAGTGGAAGAGGCATCTATTGCAACTATTTGATGCCCTCATTATATGAAGTAGAACATGGGAGGTTCACCTGATTCAATTGGATGAGATAGGTGGCATTGTGGCCATGACAAAGGTTTTTCATTTGGACCATCTAATCAGTGCCTCGAGTGCACAAGAGGAGATTGAGACTCCATTGGATCAAGTCATAAAGTTTCATGCAGGCATTGGTCGTGGTGGAATCCCAATTTGGTGGTGGGACCCTAGCATTCATTAGAGTGATATACTACTTCATATAATGAGGATGACCGATAGGATCATGTTAGTGATTGGTTTGCATCATCGTGGGGATGTTGTGATAGGAGTTGTTGAGATTTGTTCTATATGGCGGGGTATATTTTCCCTCACTATCTGTGAGTTGGCAGACCTTGACTTCACTACGATTCTTTGTCAAGGCATGATCTAGGATAGTGATTTCACTCCTTTCATGGATTTCATATTGGGGGTCTAGGAGAGGAGATCACAGTTTAAGCATGGTGGTTAGATAGTTATGATCAAAGGGGTGCAACACCAATATGATGGTTCCTCTCGGAGATTATCTTGGGACCCTGAACCACAGTGTTTGAGAGTTGATATAGATAATATGGTCATTTTTTCTCTTTCTAGAGTTTACTCTTGGGATGCGCAAGTTTGGTTGCTTGAAGGAGTGGTCTTCTGTGGAGTTGGTCAAGTTTGTGCAACTTCTGATTCCTTGGCTTATCAGGGGCAGTCAGGTGGATTCTTGTGTTACAGCCTTCAATATTAGGGCTATGAGTAGAGGGTGTTTCACATCATACAGGTTATTTTGGGACCCTAGTGACTTTACCACTTATAGGTCGGTCCAAGAGAGGTTCACATGGAGGGACTTTTTGGATGATGTGTTAGGATATTTTACGGATGATGATTGGATGATTGTAGTAGGCTAGAGGTTCTAGAGTATTAGGTATTTTCCCTTTGATACTTGGAGATTAGGTCTCATTGAGTCCCTATTAGTTTGTGACCACATAGAATTCTCTAAGATTTCTTTTTTTAGAGCTAGTTTGGTTGACTTCATTGAGATACATTGGCAGGATATGATCCTCTATAATGGGGATGATTATTTGAGGCATTACAACTTGTGGTTGTAGGAGTGGAGGATGCATTCTAGGAAAGAGGATCAGATATTTATGATCAAAGTGGCATAGTGTCAGCATGATGGATCCTTTCTGGTGATAACATGGGACCCTAGGATTCTATGGGTTGACAACTTGATAGTTGGTACAGATGGGAGAGCCAGATGTTACTTTCAGGAGCCTATGGAGTAGTGGATTGGTTTACTAGATGGGATATTCTATGAAGGGTGGAATGAGTTTTCAGAGTATCTGATTTCTCTACTCATCGGTGGCCTTCATAAAACCCCTTTTGTTATTATGTTGAAAGACAATATTGTGGGTGGTAGGTGCTCTGCATATTTTAGATTGGTTTGAGACACGAGGATCATTATTAGTTTCAGTTTGGTTCAAATTGTTGTTCCTATAGGTGTGATGGAATTGCTTGAGGAAAAACAATCTTTGCGAAGGGAAGACTATCATGTTCCCATTTTTGGGTTCCCTTGTTTTGCATTTGGAGATGAATTTCGGAAATTTTCTAGCAGTGAGGACTGTAATGTCCCATTCTAATTGATCATGATGGATGATGACTTAGTAGCCTATTTGACTCCCATAGGCTATAGTCACTAAAGAAAATGGGACTAATGGGGTTATTTGATGTCACTTTATTAGGAGGTGTTATAATTTATTTGATGTCACTTTATTAGGAGGTGTTATAATTCTAAAGTGACATTTAAATAAAAAAGTAATAATGTAACTTTTATATATTAGTTACTTAAACATTAGCAAAAGTGACTTTTAATCTTTAAGTGAATATTAAAATGGGAATAAGGGTCATGTGGATTTGGCCAAAAGGAGAAAGTTCTAGAAGGCATAGTGAAGGAGAATAAAAGGAAGGGTAGTGCTCTATTTTTCTCATTATATTTTTGATTTGATATATTATTGGAGTGCTCTTATGATCCAAGGTTTTTGTAAGGGTTTTGTCAAAACCCTTCCATTGGAGTTTGGTTTCGGTGGTTCAACTTCCACCGTAGTTCGACAAGGAGGAGGATCCATCTAGGATCTTCACTTGAGCTTCATATTATGGTCTAGCATCATCTTGGATATGAATTTTTGAAGGTGGTCGTTGCATATTCCAAGTATTTTACTTGCATATTGTGTCACTAGTAAATTTGGGTCATTTTGCGATGGTAATTTAGTTGCACGCACGATGTTTTGTTGTGGATATGGTGACGAATCTTGGACCCCCAAAACGTCGTATCATGTGTCTTGTAAATTGTGATGACCAAAGGATATCGTCGCGTATGAGATGACCTAAGAATGTAGTATTGTTGTCGTCGCACGAAAGACGACTGAAAGATCTCATCGCATGAAAGGCGACTGAATTTTTTTGTCACAGGAAAGACGACCGAAAGATGTCATCACATGAAATACCACTGAAATATGGAATCACATGAAATACGACTGAAATAGGTCATCACACAAAAGACAACCTAAAGATGTCGTTGCACGAAGGACGACCGAAAGTTGTCGCCGCACGAAAGACGACCGAAAGTTGTCGTCGCGGCAAGACGAACTTAGGTCATCGCTAGTGAGACAAATCCAAGCGACGAAGTTCATTACCATCAAAGAATTATCAATACCATCTACAAGAAAATTCATCGCGAGAGAGACGAGATATGAGTATTTTAAAAAAATGAGATTAAGATTAACAAAATATCTAATGCATTACAAGGTGGAATTGCCTAAAGAATTTGACAATTATTGATATTCAATATGAAGAATATCTAAGATTACAAAGTGACATAATATTATGCACTAGGGGAGACATGAAATATGATTAATGCAACCATATTCCCAAGAAGAAGAAAAAATAGTTTAATGAAGTGATAGGTGAGATGGTTTTCAAGACACATGGTATGCCATATAAACGGTATTTAATCAAATGGAAGGAAAAAATTATAGAGGAAATCACTTGATGCAATGCAAGATAGAGCCACCTTGCTCATGTTACACTCTCCTTCCTTATGGATCAGACTTCAATACATACATTAATATTTGCATTAAAGGAATGAACATGAACCCACACAAAATATGATAAACTACTATTTCAAATTGATCACATATCTGACAAATACATAATCGATAAACTAATTATTACTTGAGTCACCAACTTAATTATTTCATCGTAGTTAATGTGGATTATCATTTCCCGCTACCCCTCTCAACTATAGATCCCTAAGGCATATGTCATCATCTTAACACCCAATCATAATGCATAAAAATAAAATATCCAACATAGCATAACGTTTTTTAATTAGTGTTGAACTTTAGGAAGGGGGAAAATCAAGCCATGAAGGGTCATTTCAATACATCAACGCCAAAACTATATGTCCCCCATAGAAACATAATTCTTTTGTACTTGCTACACATCATAACATATATGAAAATTTACGGAGGCATGTGTCATAAGAGATACAACTTGAAACACATTGAATACAAGACTTAATATTATTGACAACCTATGTCATATACTACACATAACCTATTAAGGATGTTCAAGTTTTAAAAAGTGATGAAAATACAACAAATATGACCAAGTCTATGTTTTTATTTCTTCCTCAAATGAAATAATCTATAGATTACATTCATAACATTTCTTGAAATATTGGAAACATTATGAAAAAGGTTGGACTATTTTTACCTAGCCTTGCCCCAAAGTTATCAAAACTTTACAAGTGAAAGATGAAATCAAAATATGAATAAAAATGAGCAAGCTTTAGGTAAAAATTTACAAGTTTTACCTCGCCTTAGGAAAATTGTTTAGGATAGCAGAACAACTATTTATATTATGCTATTAGGAAACTATTAAGAGTTAAAATACATCTAATTATGATCTAGATAAGATCATGGCTCAAAGGTCATGTTATTTAGATACCCATGTTGTCATTGTGCATTGGGAGGCTTGCATTAACAACTTATAAATATTTGACTCCCTAGTTCATCTACTCATAGAAATTCAATGATCCATAACACTCTCCAAATCATTGTCCCCCAAAAGGGGATGAATAGTAAAAACCGATTAGCATCCCATTAGTACAATTTTTCTATCACTCAAGGAAAGGAATTCCCTACCCATAGGGGTGTCAACTCACTAATATATAGGTACCTTACCTTTCTCTTTGAGCTCCTCAAACATTGACTAATATCAATCAAGACTGTCAAAGGTGATAGCTATTGTTACTTAGGAGTTCAACATAGATCTAGGTTATAAGTGTGTGTCTGTATTTATTTCCATTTACAAGTTATCCATTTATGCCCATAATCTTCAACGAGTCAAGGAGATTGGTGAGGCCATTTGAGATGACATTTACGAAAATTTCCTTTGCATCACATGTATTTTAGCTTAAATATTCTAATCACTTAGGCCCATGAGTTTTTATTGGTAAGGAGAATTTGATACAAGAGAATTGTTGATAGGAGAAAAGGCATTTGTGCATCTATGCACAAAAGGAGCGTATGTGTGAACATTTGCTAGATTTGACATATGTGTGCAAGGTAGAAATGATCATGATCCAAACAAGATATGTAGGGGGAAGTCAACACAAATGAAGGTTGGGAAAGGCATAACTAAGGATGGTGCACAATAAATAGGTTCAAGGGTAGGATGCATAAAAGAAGGTTTCACACATGAAGGTGTGCAATGTAGTTGAAGGGATTCACGAGGAGTACAAATAGTAATTTATAAAACCATCAAGAAGGAATATTTTACAACCTATATATGGGTGTGTTAGTTATATGTTAGAGGTGGAGGCATTTATAAAGGTTCAATATAGCTTGAAGGATATTAGGTTGGATGGCATCATTAATGAGGAGAATCATACAAGATGACTTTACTTATATGTAACAAATAATAATAATGATAATCAAAGAATCTGTAACTAATCTGATCAAAGTAACTGACTTTTGAGAAAGAAAACATGATGAACTTACCTAAGGTCCTATGTTTGAAGTAGATCCATAGCTTGAAGTGATTTCACTTATTCTTGATTTCTTCTTCTAAAACCTGCAAAAACTTGTGCACACAAGACTACAAGAAAAAATAGTTATACTGATAACTAACTAATCAACTTGATCAAATGTAGAAATATTCATTGCGATTAATATTCTAAACATGTAAGCATTCAGCAATGATGAATCACATATCACGAACACTAATATCGAAGGAATATGCATATCATATGCGATGAAATGAATAAGATCCTCATGGTTTCGAGAATAATTTATTGGAGCCGTCTGATTTTGGAGCAAACCTCCCTCAATCTGAAGGAGCAACAACAAAGTCAACATTAACTATGGTGTTGCTCCATTGGATTGAGAGAGGTTTTCTCCAAGAATAAACGACTCCAATAATTTTTTCTCTACTGAACAGGGCCAACCACGTGAAGGTGGAAGCTCCTATGGCCCCTCCCCCCCCCCACTCACATTGCTCTCAATTCCCCAATACCCACTCCATATTCTAATAAAAAATGTGCATTAAAAATATTCAAAATTGATAAAAAGCGATTGTAAATCTATAAATGATGTTTATCATTCAAATGCATATGTCATAAAACTGTTTTTTATAAATCATATTTATCATCCAAAACATGTTACAAATATACTAGCTATATAATATACATCGATCTATCTTATAAAATTGTTATACATCAAAATTTTATTTTATTCTTCTTTAGTTTTCTAGTCCAGTTCTTAAGTAAGTCATCAGCCTCCATGTATTCTTTTTCTAGGGGNACTCACATTGCTCTCAATTCCCCAATACCCACTCCATATTCTAATAAAAAATGTGCATTAAAAATATTCAAAATTGATAAAAAGCGATTGTAAATCTATAAATGATGTTTATCATTCAAATGCATATGTCATAAAACTCTTTTTTATAAATCATATTTATCATCCAAAACATGTTACAAATATACTAGCTATATAATATACATCGATCTATCTTATAAAATTGTTATACATCAAAATTTTATTTTATTCTTCTTTAGTTTTCTAGTCCAGTTCTTAAGTAAGTCATCAGCCTCCATGTATTCTTTTTCTAGGGGCTCTTCAACATCTGATGTTGCTTCAATCCTTTCATGTTGAGTGCGCCTAGTCTCATACCCATGGCGTGGAGGTTGATTTGAGGGTCCATCACCTACAAAAACAAAAAATATTAAATTTGTATGGCTAATTTTTAAATATCATTGAAGTAGTTCATTAATATTAAAAAAAAAACTTTGCAATGTAATTATTTACCTAGTCCACTAGTGGGCACCGTTGGAATGGTTTCCCTATACTCCTGATCTTCAGGTCGAGGAGACTCAACTACGACATTTGCTAACATTGAAATGAAAAAATCTATAAGGACAAAACCAAATGTATAAGTAATAAAAATTAGAAGTACAAAAATTTTAAGTACGAAAGTTTTAAGTATATGATTAATATAAAGTCATTTTACTGTCATGGGCCTTAGTCACATTAACACTGTCGAGTTGCATCCCACTAGCATGGGGCTGCTCAAGAGCACCATGATATTTTGGTTGTGCTACACTATCAATGCATTGTTGTCTAGTACTAATGTTTTTGTTGATAGTGCTTCTCCCCTGATTAAAACAAAGTAAGACATTAAAGTTATGGACAATATCAAATATTTATGTATTTTATAAGTAACGAAAGGTTAATGTGGGGTGATTTTTATTTACCTTACCCAACAAACTAGATCTTGGGGTCTACTCCATGATTTCCTATGATCAACGATAACTTTATAGCCATACCTGTAACCAATTTGGAGGTCTTCCTCTATGGTTTCAATTCCAAAGACATCACCCTGCATTGCATAAGATTATGTATTTTTAATGTTATTGGATGCAATTACCTGAAAGTTGTAAGGCGATACAAATAATATTGTTAAGATGTTTTGGATCTTACAATTCATGACTGTAACCTCAAGTAGTTTCCCTGGCCTAGCTTGTGCTGGCCATGTTTGACAATCCTTGCTCTGGTTTCCTTCGAACTGTCCGGAAACCTATCATCAAAAGTTTCAAGTATGTTATATACCACACTTTTATTTATATCTAAAGAAAATTAAAGGCATTGAAATCAAAATATTGTAATTTACCTTGGGGTACCAATTATTTGTTCCCTTGTTTTTCTTAATTTCTTTTCTTTTGCATCATCAATTAACGCCTTCCACCCTCTCTTTGGAATTGATGGAGGGTGCTCATACCTAAGGTTGGTTGCCAAGTTTCGTCTATACATATCCCTCGTATATTTTAAATATTCACCCGCTGCAAAGGTGACCATTTTTTTATTGAAGGTATCTACTCCAAAGATACCTTCAAGATAATCGAAAAGTTCATTTTTGAGGATGGAATTCTGGCAATTCCACCTCGTGCATACGATTGCCCCAAAAATCAACAAGGCCTTTCTCTCTAGGTGCCTATATAAATGGTCGTTTCCTACACACAAAAATATATGATCATTAATTTAAAAAAATAATATCGATGATTTATGTTTGAGATGGACAACATGAAATAGTTAAAATATGAAAAACTACCTGGGAGTCTTATTTGTTTAATGGAAGTCTGTTATCATCGACCAAAAATGAGCACAGAAGGGTATCTGTGTTGGTCACATGTGTAGCTCTAGGAAATGCACCCATATCAACCACATCATCATCCTCATATCTGTCACAATCTCTACTAGAGCTTGGTCGCTATGTGGATGTCTGGTGGTGCGTGTCATGGCTTCCATCTAATGGTGTGGAAGATGGAGAAGTAAACGATCTAGTAGCTATTTGACGACCTGTGTCAGGACTCTGTGGCGTATCTGTAGAACCACTACTACCGAAACTGGGTTGAACATGATCCAAATATCTCTATATAAGAAATAAAATGTTTTTTCATTATACAATATACAAGTTAGAAAAAAACTATCATAATTGAACTTATCAGTACATAAAAAAAATCACTTCAAATTATGGTTATTACCTGATATGTCCCAAGTTGTGTCATAACTAGATTGGTCCTTTCTATGATGCCTAGAATTTGATTCGCACGGTCTAACAAGCGAGCAAGTTCCTTGTTCGCTTTAATGATCTTATTTTTAATCATTACCATTTGACCAGGGGATGAATAAAACTCCTCCTCGTTAGGGGAATCATGATCATCACGACCTACATACTACATATTTCAATAAAATCAATGTTATTTTAGTTACATAAACAAAAGAAATAACTAATCATCACATAAATAAAATTGTATAAACAAATAATAAAATTCATGTAGAATCAAAGTCGAATTTGTTAATCGTTTACATTTTCCGCGGCTGCCACTTTTCCACGATCATCCTGCCACATTATAATATAATTAAAACCATGAAACATTTAAAAAATTGTTAACGATAATAAAAAATGGATTGCCACACAAATAAAATTATATAAACAAATAATAATTTCACATTAAGTGTAAATCAAAATTGTTAATCGTTTACATGTTCTGTGGCTAGCACTTTTCCACGATCAACCTCCCACATTATTATAAAAATGGGACCATAAAATATTTTAGACATTGTTAAAGATACAAAAAATATAATGCAATAAGTATAGTTTGCTTAAAGATGTGTTGCATAAGTACCCACACTCCATTAGTCGATGTTTCTATTCGATTCAAATGGTAATCCACTAATAACTCTTCCCTGAGAGATATCTTTTTTATCGTGCACACAACTACCCGATTCCCTTCCTGTCCCTCATATATGCAATTTGGTTACTTGTTTGTTGTCCTAGGTCATGTGTTGTTTATAAACCCTACGATATTACTGAAATATTTAGGCCTTCCATCAATATAGATAGTGGCTCCCTTATTTTTATCGTTGTTTATTAGTTGTATATAATTTGCGGCGAGTGCATATATTCACATACTTCGCATGTACCAGACCACCCACATCCAATCATTATAATTGTAACACGGTCCAACATAGTCCATCAATTCAGTTATTGTATTGTATCTTACAATTATTCCATCCATGGAAAATAGCCCCAAGCCATGCAGGGAGGATGGTGAAATGTGATACGTCATATTGTTGACAATGAAGTCATTGTCCAATGGAGGAAGATCCTTAGGTACCCATCGTTTCACCAGATGATTATACCTAAGTGGCACCTCTATGTCTCCTATGCTCTCATCGTCATAAGAGCGTGATCCTCCTTCGACAAGAAAAAATTCCATGCATCTACAAAATTTTCTTCTGACCTTTTCACTTCTAATGGTCCTTCTTCGCGCATCATATGATCTACTAGATGCAGTTTCATCTCCCTCAAATATTTTTCCTAAGCTTCCCTCACTCGAGGAATACATATCTGACAGGTACCTATTTGGTTGTACCTTCAGTCAATCGAATCATATATAGTTAGCCATGACTATAAGAATATAGTGAGATATCTAAAATGATATAATGAAATCATTAGTACCTCTCCTAATTGACTTAACCACATTGGAAATCTACTAAGTTATTAAAGAATATTTTTTTTTGTTTTCTATCAAAGGTCTATTTCAAACTTAGTTTTATGTTAACTTTGAGTGACAAAAAATGGGTTCAAAATCCCCTAAGTGGGCGTGGAAGAGTCCAAGTGCAAGTCACTTTCTTAATAGGTGAATATAATACAATGATTAAAGGATTAAACTCTGCCAAGATAGGAGGATTTTACAATTAAAAGTTGAAGTTGTAATCTATCTATATAATATGCAAGGAGAAGGAGAATATTCTTGTAAACAGGTCATTCACAATTATGAGTAAGTTGGATGATAACAACATTTTCATCGCTTGGATTGATAGCCTAAAATTATGAGGTGGGAAACTTGAGTATGAGCCCTAAAATTATTTTTTAGGCCCTAATGGTTATCCTTGGATGATGTTCAGGTCCCTAATACCAATCCCTAGTGTGAAAAACCTCTTAATGGTGTCCATATGTGCTTGTGGGGTAAAAATTCCAACTACATGTCTTGTGTGATGGTTTTAGATCCTATACATAGTCTATGAACCATAAAATCATATTTTAGTCCCTAAGACATGATTGGTATTTATCCTTGGTGCCTTGAGTCAATGTTCATGGAATAGATATTGAAATATTTATATAGTAATTGAGGCCCATTATTTCCTCCTATTACCATGGTCAAGACCTTGAGACCTATCCATGGTGCAAAAAGCCTTCTAATGGCACCCATATCTCAATCAAAGGCCAAACATCCCCTTTAAAGGCCCTTTATAGTGGTTCAAGGGCATTTTCATGGTTCAACATCTTTAAAATATTTATTAATGTCTTAATATCCTTTATTTTCTCCCATGACCATTGTTGAGGTCTTAAGACCCATCCATTATGTCTTTTGAAAACTTTCTAATAGCTCCCATATCTCATTTGGAGGTCAAATATTCCATATAGAGGGTTTGTGTGGTGGATCAAAGTGTCATTCATTGAGTATGAGCCCTAGAAGATTAATT
>SNQJ01S0177538.1:8634-19939 GCA_010110895.2 Picea sitchensis
ATATAATTTTATTTTATTTTCCTTGGAAAAAGATCATAATTTCATTATAGTATAACAAAATTACATACACAGATATGAACCATTTAATACCTAACTGCGTGCATATTTTCCAGCAAAAAGGAAATGTTGTTTATCTCCCATAGATGCATATACATACATCACTTTACAAGTTCTGTTAATCATTTTTGTTCCCAAAATTTTAGTAGTCTTCCATAATAGTTCCATATTCATATGCATTCCTTCCATAGTTCAAAAAAGTAATAAAGTCCCATCAAAATATAGAGGCTCCTCTCATGAGAGGTATTCTAGTTCCCATAGTCAATTGTCTTGTCTTTAATGGAAGGGTCGATGGTAGTTTCCATGAGATCCATCGAGAGTGTGTTCAGTAACGTGCCATAGACCAAAGTATAACTGTGTGGATTCCTTGGAAAGTCTGTCTGCCATTTGATTCATTTCCCTGTAAATATGAGAAAAAGAGATATTGTCAAATAAAATTTTGATATAGAGAACATCCTCTACCATAGGAAGCAAGCGAAAAAATTGACATCTATGTATCCCATTAGCCTAGGTGATGATAACTAAAGAATCACCAAAGACTTGTAGGGATCTGCATCCCTTCTCAATTGCAAAGAGTAAGAGTATTTTTAAGGCCAAGAGTTTGAAGTAGTTATTTGTGCCATCCCCTAGTCCCTCCTTAAGGAAAAAGTAATGTGAATGTGAGAGAAAGAGGCAAACACCCCCCACCACAATTTCTTTGATCATAAGGGGAGGCTCCATCAAAGTAAGCCCACAAGATACTTGGATCGAGGGAATCCTCCTTGACATCCCTTTGGTGCACCACAATGCCCCCATTAGAGCATGAAAAGGATTTGTAAATCCCAATGCTTTGGACCGCTACCCTTTCTGCTGAAATGTTTTCCTCCTCGAATATGTGACCATTTTGGGTGATCCAGATCCCCCAAGAAATAATGAAAGAGAAGGCCCGAAGTTCCTCTTATCCATGTCTCATCAACCAAGCCTTTAAGGCCAATTCAAAGGTATTTCCTTGCCAGTCTGAGAGAGTGGGTATTAATTCCCTTGCAAAATCCCAGACTTTCTTGACAAAAGGACAATTAAAAAAAGATGGTACACTATTTATAAATGTGATTTGTAGAGAGCACAGTGACCTGGCTCGAAAAAGAGGTGCCTTTGTAGGTTGTCCCAGGTGGGAATTTTATTTTCCAGAATCGACCAGATTAAAAGTTTCCCCTTCGCTAGACAAGATTGTTTCCAAATATTACATCACCACCAAAGAGGTTCCTGGTGGTGAAGATCCGTTGTTAACTTTAAATATCCATAACGGGGAGTGTATTCACCATCCCCTACACTGTCCCAAAGTAATTCGTCGTCTCTATCAACCAGACGTATTGAGGCTTCCCGTAGGTTTTGTGTGTATTTGTTCCAATAAAGCAAGTCATCCTCTAAGAGTCCAAGCCTATGCCCCGCCAACCATCCTTGGTGCCACATATGTGTAGTGAGAGGATCGCCCACCTATCCCAGATGGAAGAAACCTCCTGATGCCAATCTTTGCCTTAATCCCTCAGGCAGGATATGTCCAAGCTGGCACCCATGCCAAGGATCCATGCTAAGATGCACCAAGCGTCTAGAACCCACTCTCCACACCAATCCCGTCCCCACTAGATCAAAATCCTTAATCAAATCCTTCTAAATAATAGAAATCCACGTCAAAGACTTGTTTAATGATCAAACCCAATCTAAAATTGAAAGTGGAGAAATATACTTTTGGTGTATTACATGGGTCCAGAGACTAAAAGTCTTTATCAGTCTCCAAGATCATTTTTCCGCAAGAGATTTAGAGAAGAATAAAATATTCTTCAGACCCCAGCCATCGAGGGCCTTTGGATTCGCAATCTGATCCCATCTTACCCAGGGTAAAACTTTTTTGTCCTTATTGCCCTGCCAAAGATATGTAAAGCATAATTTCCTCATATTCTCCAAAATGCCTTTGGGAATACAGGCTAAAGACATCCAGTAAACCAGAATAGCTTCTAATACCGACTTTACAAGGACTAACCATCCAGCCCTTGAAAGTTATTGATGGCTCCAACATTTCAGCCTTTTTTCTAGTTTTTCTATAAGCCACTGCCAATCGATCTTCCTATAATCATTTGGTTTTAATTGAAAACCGAGGTATTTAAACCCTTCATCAATATGATAGAATTGAAAGGGAAGTCTCTCCACAATGTATTGTGTTTCCTCTTCATCCAATGAAGAGAATGTGATACTAGACTTTTGTGCATTGATTTCCATGCCAGTGGCTTGTTTGAAGAGTAGTAGTCCTTCTCACAGTTTTCCAATATCCTGTCTCGAGCCATCATAGAAAATTAATATTTCATCCACAAAGAGTAAGTGATATATGTATAATCCCTGAGAGATTTTATGCCTCTGAAGATTCCAACAGATTTGGCTTTGATCAAGTAACAATTAAGACACCCCGCGACCAACAGAAAAAGAAGTGGAGATAGGGGACAACCCTGTCGAAGCCCCCTTTCTGTCTTGAAAAAAGGGGTGGTTGATTCATTGATCAGGAGAGAGAAGGATACTGAGGATAAACATGCCATAATCCAATTTGTAAAAGATACTCCAAATCCAAAATGAATTAACAACATGCGAATATAAAGCCAGTTTACCCTGTTGAATGCCTTTGAGAGGTCAATTTTTATCGTTGCACCTTTGATTTTTTTAATTTTCATGTTGTGTAGACCTTCCTGTGCCACCTCGATGGCTTCATGAATCTGTCTGCCTTTCAGAAACCCAAACTATTCCCCGGAGATGTGTTGTGAAAGAATATCTTTTAAACGGAGGCTGATGACTTTTGAGATGATCTTGTAGATGCAATTTAGAGGGAGATCAGACGAAAATCATCAAAGGTAGCTGTATTATCATATTTGGGGATTAAATAAATAAAGGTGGCATTTAGTGGTTCGTGAATACCCCCATTTTGCCTGGATTCCTCCACTACTTTTATAATATCGTTACCCAACAAATCAAAGAAACCTAGAAAGAATTCAATTGAACATCCATCTGGACCTGAACTCTTCCCTTTCTAGAAGTATTTCATGACAGCTAGAAATTCTTGTTCAGTAAACTGAGCCATTAAGGACTCCCTCTCCTCTTCCTCCACAAATCATGGGAAGAATCTGGTTTCTTTCATAATTTTCCCAATTGAAGAGCCTCACTGTGCCTTGAACAGATCTTTAAAATGAGAAATCCCTAAAGAAGAGAGACCTTCAAAGGTATTGACCAGTTGGCCATCCCTTTGAGTGAGACTCCAAATTGTATTATTCAATTTCCTACCTTTGGCATAAGAATGGAATAATTTTTTGTTCTCATACCCACAAGCGAGTCAAATAGCCCTACTTTTTAGATTCCATAAAGCTTCCTTGTCAGCCAAAATAGTTCTCCGTCGAAGTTCCACTTGAGCAAGCTCTTCCCTAACTTCCCTGGAGCTTAAGCCAATATCAGTGTTAGCCTGCCAGTCCAAAATATTTTTTTTAAGAGAGAGAAGCTCTTGATTTTCTTTTACTCTTTTCTCATGTGCCCAAGACATGGTAGCCTATTTAAATTTCTTTAGATTTTCCATAAAAATAATTGCAACATGCGAGTTGTGAAGTGGTCCTATGGGAATCCACATATTATGTACTAAGGCCTGATATTCAGGATCCTTTAGCCATCCTTCGAGGAATTTGAAGGGGTTGGGTGTGCGTCGGCCCCTGCCACTTAATTCCAAAACAATCAGGTTGTGATCTGATTCTCCACCACTAGAGACCCATTGACAAGCAAGGCCCAAGGATTCCAATAGATCCTTTATTATTAGGAAGTGATCCAAGCATTTTGTGACTCTAGCATCACCAGTCCTCATATTCCACCAATTTGGTTGTAACTTAGCCGGATACAGATCCAACAAACCATAAGTATCAAGATAGTGCGTGAAATAGTCAGTCAAGGGGTCCAGAGTCGAACGGGGGCCCCAGAACTCCACCACTCTTAAGGAAAAATTTAGGTCCCCACCCACGATAACCCCTGGCCGAGAAAGCCAAGGGCATAAGGCTAGAGAATCCTAGTAGCATTTCCACTCAACATAGGTACCGTAAATATTAATTAGCACCAGGGCACACCCTAGCTCCTCAAAGAATATAATTATACCAATCCCTGAATCAAAGCCCCATACACTATCACATATGCTGCTCTTGAGTCTCCAACTTGTGGAAAGACCCCCAGAGCGTCCTTTTGCATCTACCACCACAAATGACTAGCTAGGAAGAAGTGATTCCAAAGAACTTACCACTAACTCATTGACTCCCAGGGTTTCTTGGAGAAATATTATGTCTGGATTGTTAACAGAAACTAGTCTTCTCAAAGATGATTTTTTTGTCGGGCTTGCCAAAACCCTGCAGTTGAAGGAGAGAATTTTCATGAGGTAACCAACTCCTGGGATTTCTTTTCTCTAAGCACCCATTCAATGGATGATTTCCTGCCTGAAGCCACATCGAGTTTGGCTCGATATTGTGCTAGAAGAAAGTGTGAGTACCTACCCCACCTTCGCAAAGAAGACAAATCCCAAAGAAGAGACCCAAAACCAGACCTGAGTGGATATTCCGCATTGCATTCGCTCAGGGCCTCAGAGAAAACAACCCTATTTTGAAGGGTATAATAAATCCTGGACCCCTCAAGATACTAGGAACTGGAGGACGACTAAAAATAAGAAAGAGAGGGAGTACCACAAAGAGACCTAGGAGGGGAGGGTAGGGGAGAATCAGTTTCCAAAGGTAAGGATACAGAGGCAAAATAATAATCCCCAAATCATACAGTCGCAGGGGTCACCAAAACTAAAGGGTCCTTGAGCGAACATAAAACACTTGTCACTTGTCTCGAAGTAACCACAGGTGTGCTAATCGGAGAAGGAATTTGAGCCCTGAGGGGGGAGAGGGAGAAAAAGGCCGACACAGGATAGGGGAGAAAGAAGGGATAAGGAAGACCTAGCGAAGGAGGGATGTCTATTCCCAGAGTGCCCGAAGGAAGAGCCAAATAAAAAACAGAAGAACCAGCTAGAGGCAAAGAGAATTGTTGCTTACTCGACACCATAAGAGATCTTGGACAAGTGTGCAGAGAATATTTCTGAACTTTTGTGAGTGTCAGGTCTTTGTTCACCGAAGAAGGAACCGCAGGGGAAAACGATTGTCGCCAGCTAACCCTACTAGAATCCACATCCTGGAATATCACTGCCTGTGTGCCTCCAGTGACCCCATGGTCCAAAACCGCTCTGTCCAGCCCAGTGTCGGTTCCAACATCAAAAGTGCCCTTAAAATTACCCTTAAAGGGAATTTTATAGTGCACAACTTCATGCCCATAAGCATGACATCTATGGAATTTGAAAGGGATACCTTTGTAGTCCAGAGGCTGAAGAAAAATATCGGAGGCCATCTTAATTTTCATCTCCTTTATAAGACTCAGACGAAGGCCCAACCGCACCAAGATCCTGGCAATTGACATAATCCCTGTATATTCAAAAGAGTAATCGGCCTCTAAGAAATAACCAAGTCTGTTACCAATGGTCGAGAAGCGAGCATAGTTACAATATTGCATAGGAAGGCCTAGTAACTAGACCCAAACCATAACCACATCAACTCTTTCCCATTTGGCATCAAATATTGGGGTCCAACGCTTAAGAACAATAGGGGTGCTAGCCATTGTCCAATTTTTAGAGAGAACCCAGTCCAAATCAGAAGAGGCCTTGAAAACAAAAGAGAACCAACCCATGGCTAACAACCAAATACTAGGAAAGGAAGAAAGTTTTGTGCCCCAGGATTTATCCACCCACGAGCGAAGAAAGGCAGTTCCCAAACTTTTACCTCTAGCTCTCCCCACTACAGTGAGTTTTGAGAACTCGACCACACGGTCTATATCTATGTCCTTGCCAAATACCAAACAATCTAGATCAGAGCGATCCCAAGCGCACTGAGAACTCCAATGAGTTGAGCACTTTGATCCCCCAAAATCCTTTGAGCGTTCCCGACCTCCCCTCTTCACAAAACCTTTGGATCCTGGACCTAAAGGAGTATCAATAAGGCCAGAATCCCTACCTGGGGAAGAATCAATCCCAAAGAAAGCACCAACTATCGTTGCAGGTTCCAGGAATGATCCATGATCATTGATGAGCTCTGATGGTTAGAAATGGGCTCCAGAGTCATCCTCCTCCAAATATTTTTATGGTGAGGGCCCAACAACCAACATTAAATATACCCCCAGGCTTGAATCCGATGCACTCAAATAAACCCTTTGACAGACCTAGAAGAGGTTCTCGCCCGACATCAACACCCATCAAGGTAGTCACCGATGGTCCAAATGTCATCCTACTTGAAAAAGACAAAGCAGGCAAGGTGTGATTCCCTAGATAAATGCTAGATGTCAGAGGTAAGTTCAAACCCTCTGGGTTCATCTCCTCTAATCCCAATGAATTATTGACAGGGGTGTCTGGGGCCCGAGACACTAGTCCACCCACTACATCTCCTGAATTCGTCACCCCACTTGGATCCATTGATCCAGCCAAAACCAAAATCTTCATGGAAACCCTGCCCTCCAAGCTTAAACCAAGCCAAGCCCCCCAAAAATAGGTCCTGCCTTGAAACTTGTGGCCGATAAACACCACCCGCTTCTGTTCCCAACCAAGAAATCCTAGACGCCGACCCCTAGCCCTGTCGCCGACTGCCATGCCCATCCTCCACAACTGTCTGATCTCCTATCCATCCTCATGTGCCGACTTCATCGCGAAATCCGTCTTCTTCCATTCACATTTTATGAGCCCTTAATGCAAACAATTATTTTCATATACATATATATATATATATATATATATATATATATATATATATATATATATATGATGATGATGATGATGATGATTAACATCCATTAAAGATGAATTGGTCTATCGGACCTTAAGAGGGTAGTGATTACTTGTGATTCTTTTAAATTTTGTTTCTATGTGCTTTCAAAGAATTAAGAAACTTTCCAAGATCCTGTACTTTGTTAAGTTAGAGGTTAGGAAGATTGGTAGTGTGCCAAATATTTTGAAAATGAGATCTAATATATGGGTATAGGCTAGACAATCTACAAGAAAGTGTGTTTCATCTTCAACCTTCTTAGTGTCATAAGGTGACACAATCTTTCATCCCATGGCATTTGAGGAATTGACCAATGCCCGGTTTCACCATGGAGCTTCATTGTTGAGTTGTTCTTATCTTAGCAATGATACTGTTTTTTACACTTGGAAAAAGCAGATCAGATAATTTTGATCTTCTAGATTAGGGGTTGATTACATCCATATTATATATGGTACATTTTCCTCTAGCTCTTTATCACACCACATTTCTCCTTAAATTTCGATTTGTGATTTTTTAATAGTATCTTTCTATTATTGCAAGATGGTGTCTTTTCCATGATTCCCCAATAGTTTAACAAAGATTGAGACATCTTTATGCCATCCTGGCTTGAGTCGATGTAGGGTGGTTATGACTTCGATTTTGAAGCAATTTTAGGGCTTGTTGTCTTCCATGTTGTTTTAACTTGTTCTTATACATTGGCTATCTAGTCATAGCCATTCTCTCAATGGGAGAGGCTTGTTTCTAAGGAGGATGGGATAGGGGATTATTTTAAAAAATTTTTCTTATACATAAAGTTTTTATTTATTTATTTTTATTTTTTTGTGAGAATTTTGTATTTCAATTTATTTTTAAAGTTTTTTAATATAAATTTTTAATTTTTTTTTTTGTAATTTTTAAGTTTTTTTTTTTTTTTTTAAGTAATTTTTTTTTTTTTTTTTTTTTTTTTTTTTTTTTTAATTTTGTATTAATTTTTTTTTAGGTTTTTAATTTGGTTATATATATATATATACATATATATATATAATCCTTTTAAGTTTTTTTTGCCATAAATTTTTTTTTTTTTTTTTTTTACCTTTTTTTTCCTCATTTTCTCTTAGGTTATATATATATATATATATATATGTATATATATATATATATATATATATATATATATATATATATATATATATATATATATATATATATATATATATATAATTTTGGTTTGTTTTCCTTTTTTTTTTTTTTTTTTAAAAAGTTTTTATTTATCTTTTTTTTTTTATATATACATTTTCTTTTTAATTTTTTTTTTTTTAATTTCAATTATTTTATTTTCTTAGTTTATTTTTAGCTTTTAATTTATCAAAAAGAATATTTTTTTTTTTTGCTAAATAGTTAAAAATAATGATATTTAACTACAATTATTTTCACAATATTGTATTGAGTGAAGGTAAAATGGGTTAAAATGATATTTCCATTATTTTTTTAAAAACACAGGTCATAAATTAATTAAGGACACTTAATTATATGAAAATCTTAATTTCAAAAAGAAAATGGTATACAACATTTTATCATTGAGAAGCATTGGAAAATGACTAAAAACACTGTTGAATAAGAAAAAATAGAAAATTTTGAAAATAGATGAAAAAATAAGCATTTAAAAAAATATGTGGATACATTGTGGATAAAATTTAAAATATAAAAACAACCTAAAAGGGAGGAGTTCTACCGGTAGCACAACTTTTTAAAATAAGGTAAAAAATGTGACCCACAAAAATGAGAACTCTATAGAGTTCTTGTTAAGTGTTAACTATGTTCACATATAACATTTATAGAAACCAAGTATGAAATGAAGTTGCACATACTATACATATAAATGAAAGCATAAAAGAATAAAAGAATTGGCTCAGAGGGAGAATTAAAGACATGAAGATAAAATACAATGGAAAAGGTTAGAAAATATGTTGCAAAAGATGCCCTAATAGGCATCAGATGACTTCGTTGAAAAGAACAACTTGAGGAGCTACTCGTTAATTGGAAAGTTCAGATTTTTTCCATCCATTTTGCCAAGATTGAAGGAATTCAAACCAACCACATCATGGATGATGTATGGCCTTGCCCACAAACTATCAAATATCCCATGCTTCCATGGCTTCTCCTTCCGTTTATCCCATAATAAAATTGTGTCACCCTTTTGAAAGGCCCTCTGTCTGGAACACTTGTCAAAAGTCCTCTTAACCTTTTCCTGATTTACGACACTTTGATCAAAATCTTCTTTTATTCTATTCAACTGCTAATATTTGATCAATCTATTGTGCTCTACATCCTTATCTAAACCATATCTGTGAAGGAACCGATACACTGGAAGCCTTAGGTGAACTGGAAAAGTAACATCTATCCCATAGACAAGTTCAAAAGGAGATTTTCATGTTGCACTCTTCTTATTTATTCAATCTTCCAAAAATGCAAACTTAATTTAATTGTCTCATGCCCTCTTGTTATCCCCTATTGTCTTCTTGATGATGGTTATGAGATTTGTATTGCTTGACTTTACCAATACCATTACCTTATGGATAATAATTTGATGAATGAGACAAAATAATCACCATATTTAAAATGAGGAAATTTATGTTGAATTAAAATCTTTGGCATTATCAATTGTGATTTTAGCGAGCTGAGGGCGAGGAATCTATTAATGATTTTTTTGTTCAAGGAAATCCATGACTACCTTATCAGTTGTTGACTTATTGGGTATATCCTCTACCCACTTACTGAAATAATCGATTTCCATAAGAATCCAAGTGTATCCATTACTTGAATTATATTTAAACTAACCAATGAAATCAAGCCCCCACTACTAAAAGGGGCCTCTACTACTATTGGTTGCAATGGTGGGATGCAATCTTTTTCTTACCTGTAAACAACTAGCACTATTGACAACCTATGACCATCTTATGATTATCTAAAAAGTAGTTGGCCAATAGTACCTTGCTCTAATGATTTTATGGGCCGTGGTTTTAGCTGCAAAGTGCCCTCCACAAAATCCTGAGTGAAACTTGGCTATAAGTTTCTTAGACTCTAGTTGATCAACACATCTAAGTATCACCCATGGGAGTTCCTCCACTTATATCTGAATAATACAATACTTAGACACTTGGGTACTGAAAAAAAATCAGCAACTAATACGTCAAACACTTAGAAACCTAGAGATAATTTTCTTCATAAGAGATTTCAAAAATGCATAACCTCACATTTAGAAATTTCCATAAACAGAAATACACATCGCTAAGCAAAAATATGCAGCTGAAAAAACACAGTGGACAACAATCCAATAACACTAAAAAATTTTAGGCAAATGCCATAGAAAAGAGCTAATGTGAAACCCAACAAAGAGAGAGAGATATCTTATTAATATGCTTTAGGAAAGTACAAAATAGCAACAAAACCACATTTCTAGCCAAGGAAAATACCTCCCAGCACCAAAACAGTCCCATCAAATCCACCATTTCCATGCCAAGTAAATGCTTCGTTATGCGACCTCGCCATACCTCATTTTTCCGTTCCCATAGTTAGTGCGAGTTATTCGTACTATTCCAAAACAATGTTAGAAATGCATAACCTCACATTTAGAAATTTCCATAAGCAGAAATACACATTGCTAAGAAAAATAACAGTGGAAATAACAGAGTGGACAACAACCCATAACACTTAGAAATTTAGGCAAATGCCATGAAAAACCCCAATGTGAGGAAACCCAACAAGAGAGAGAGATATCTTATTAATATGCTTTAGGAAAGTACAAAATAGCAACAAAACCACATTTCTAGCCAAGGAAAATACCTCATAGTACCAAATCTGTCCCACAAAAATCCACCTCATTTTCCATGCCAAAATCGTACTGTTGTACGACCTCCTTCGCACCTCATTTTCCGTTCCCATAGTTAGTTGTACAGATTATTCTGTACATCCAAGAAACAATGAACAAAAAACAAAAATCAGCCTTGAAATCCATGACCAAAGCTGCCTCAATTTCCATGCCAAATTCGTATGGACTATACAGATCCGTACAATACGACCTCCCACAGCAGAAAACTATTTCGGCCCAAAACTCACATAAACAATTCCTCGGGATTCGTGCCCTCCTTCCTTGGAAAACGTGGTCTCTTTTTTTCTCACTTTCCTCTCTCAAGCATGCTCAAAAAATCTCTCTAACTCTCCTCCCGATGTCCTCTCAACATGTCTTTCACACTACCCAATGCATTCTTTTATAATATGAAAATGACATTTTTCCGTCCAAAGTGTCTTTTCACCTTCCCAAACCTAGATCCAAAGGCCAAGATTAGATCTTGTATTTTTCAAGATCAAGGGTCATGATCCAT
>SNQJ01S0177539.1:0-10471 GCA_010110895.2 Picea sitchensis
TGTTTTGTTTTTGCTCATGAAGAAAGTTGGTTGGAAACAAACTCACAACCACTTTTTGATTATATATTTATTTGAATCAGGTTGCACCTTTGTGATTATGAATGTATTAGATATCTTACACACCCACATAGTATTTATCTTCCTAAGTTTATTAGTCTACATTGAGGGCGCCCCTGGTCTGATATATTCACTCCTATATGAGAATATTCTCCCTTAGATGAGGGAACCACCTCCTCTTCAGTCATTACTCAGTTGTACGCTAGTTAGACCAGTGAAGTCAAGTCTTGCATGACCACCTCGATATTATCACCAAGTGTTGTATGCTCACTTTGGAAGCATCACCAGGAGGGCGCACTTCACATGCATGAGGCTAGGAGAGCGCTACACATGTGCATGCATGAGATTCTCTCCACTTCAGTTGTGTGAGATAGTTAAATTATGCATACATGGCCAGTTAACTAGGACTAGGTGTAAATTCACTCAGGTTTATGTTAGTGTATGTCCACATCTCTCTAGAAGACTACTATGGAGCATTAGTTTGAGCGTGTAGCTTATATATGTTGTAAATTATCCACTCTTTGAGTGTGGAATACAATTCATTCTTTCTCTGCAATTCTTCTCTTCTTCTCTCAACTTTACAAGTTTTTTGTTCATTGTTGCTAGCTCTATTCTCTATGTAGGTTTCACTCCAATTTCACATGGTATCAGAGTCCACAGATGCTAGGAAGAAGGTGCAAAAAAAATCATTTGCAGGTACAGAAGATTGAAGCAATCACAAAGGATGGAATTTATGTCATCTGCCATTCTTACCCCATACAACTACTTCGATCAGAATCCAAATATACTTCTTCTTCTCAGAATCAGACGCTTGTATCGAATAACTATGGAAATAGAAATAGATCCCACTTCCGTCAATGAGAAATCTTGTTTTCTCAACAAACAGGATATGGCTTTCAAACTTATCTACTTGTTTGTTTCTCCTAAAATACAATTCCATGTAGAATCAGTCTCAACTCCAGACGAAGTATGGACCAAATTGGAGGTCCTATTAGGGAAAAAGGATGATCGTGAAGAATGCATGCCATAGAATGCCAAGACAAAGCTTGCAAAAAATCTACTGGAATAACAAGATTCTAATAAGATTCTCATCTTCCTCCTAAAGTAGATTTCAGAGACAACAGATCTGATTTCTAAATCAGATTCAGAAGACCATGAGCATGCATATGAAGATCCAAATCCAAGACTCAAATGGAAATAGTCTATGATCTTGCGAATGATCCCATCGATCCTAAAAGGATGAGATCCCAATTTGAGGAGGCTCCACATGCTTTCACAGCTATATAACAGTTAATGCTCGTGCATTGCTACATGGTTTTTGCATCCAAACCTTGGGCCTATGCAAAGGTTGAAGGGAATCTGTATTGGAAAATTTCCATGAATGAAGGGAATTTTGGTCTTCTTCCTTCCAATTGGATCAAATGGATAGATATGGGCATCTCATTGTTTCATTTACTTCATTGTATCTATATAGACATATACATGTTCAATCAAGCTTCACCAAGCAGAAATTGGCACATTTGTGAGGTCTCCTCAGAATGAAGAACTCAACTGCAAAGAAGCAATCATAGTCAACATTGTATTTTGAGGGGGGGGTTGTTCCCATGTGGTTTTCCCTCTTTCCTCTTTTTTAGTTGTTCTATGTTTCTAAGATGCATTGTAAAATGGGTACCTAACATGGATTCTTGTCAAGACCCTTTCATTATCTGGGGGTATTGGAGATATTACACACCCACCTAGTATTTCCCCTCCTAAGTTTATTAGACTACGTTGAGGTTGCCCCTGGTCTGAGATATTCTCTCCTAGATGGGGGAACCACCTCCTCTTCAGTCATTACTCAGTTGTACATTAGTTAGACCAGTGGAGTCAAGTCTTGCATGACAACTTGATATTATCACCAAGTGTGGCATGCTCACCTTGGAATCATCACCAAGAGGGAACACTTCACATGCATGAGGCTGGGAAAGAGCTACACATGTGCATGCATGAGATTCTCTCCACTCCACTTGTGTGAGCTAGTTAACTTATGACTGCATGGTTGATTAAGTAGGAATAGGTGGCAGTTCACTCAAGTTTTTGTCAGTGTATGTCCACATCTCTCTAGAAGGATACTATGGTGCATTGGTTTGATCATTTAGCTTATATCTATTGTAAATTATTCACTTTTCGAGTGTGGATTAGTGTGAAATACAATTCTTTCTTTCTCTCCAATTCTTCCCTTCTTCTCTCAACTTTGCAAATTTTGTGTTCATTATTGCTAGCTAGATTCTCTATGCATGTTTTACTCCAATTTCATAGAAAGAGCTTGTGGGTGCCAACTAAGTTTTTATTTTGGTTTCAATACAATCACTCTATGGGGTATGGATATGATTTACAATTAGTTGCAACTACAAATCCCAACTCATTACTTGTTGGGTTTGTAGAAAATGTAAGGAAAGTTTAATTTAGTTTGGGTTACTTGGTTGTTTTTGAAGTTTTCATATCTTTCCAAACCACTTGATTTCTCATTTAATATTTGATGTACAATATRTATATTCTCTTTTATGGTCATGTTTCATATTCATTTTGAAATTGACGAAACATAGAATTTTTGGGKTTTTTTGTTCAAAAAAAAATTGCATATTGATTTTGAATCATGCTAGCATCATATTAAGGGTACCATGATTSGTGGCACATGTTTAGATTTAATGAATCCATTTTTATTTATTAATTAAGTGATCAAATTCCCTACTAGGAAACATGAGGATCTTCATCTCGCTATAATATTTTGCAAACATAGTTTATATATCTACACATTTAATACTTCACATGCAAGTTTATGTTTGTCATGGGAATGAAATATGGATGTCCATTCAAATTGAGTAGGGATTTCTTTGTTGTATGCTTGGAAGGTATAAATTTTCTATATACATTTCTTTTATTTCCATTGTTCTATACATATTGTATATTTTTTCGTTCAGACTTTCGCAGCTATAAGAATTATTCATTTTGTTTTGGATTTGTTCTATGTTGAAATTTATTGAAATTCAAACATTTCAGACAACTCTTGTGCCCATGATCATGGAAGATAAGAAAAAAGAATTGAACGATGGGAACATGATTTGTCTTAAATGTCAAAATTTCAATAAATTTCAACGCGAAATAAATCCAAAAACAAAATGAATAATATTGTATCTTTCTTCACGTTGACAAGGATCATTATATGATTGGTACAATGTAAATGTGTGATGTGGCAACATTAACCCCTATATCATTTCATTTTTCATATTTAATAGTCATTGGTCCAATATTGTTATGTTTAAGCATTTGCATATAAGATTTTTTTTTAATTGAAACGATTAAGATTTGTATTAAAAAGTTGTTACAATGATATTATACAAAATAATGATACAAACATAATAAGGCTTTCAAACAATTAATCTTTTAGAAATTATCCAAAAACTAATATTGTTTCATATAGTCGATATTGATCTAACTTTCACAAAATAACATAATATCCTATTGGTGTAGATCCTAAGAAACTAGCCTAGAATTAAAACTATTTTGCACAACAAAGCTAAACATAGAATTAAAGAAAGGCATGCCCACCGTGGGCTTCTCACTAGACTTCCACTAGTGACTTAGTCTCCTAGTCTATGAGTTTCATTTCCTGATTCTCTAGAGATTGAAGTACTATCTCTTCATTTTTTGCAAAATCTAGGGCAAACCCAATTGACATCCTTGGATGTTAAGCCATAGACTAAGAGATTCTAAGTAGGCCAAGGACTAGTTGGTAAAGCATGATACATTCATCTTAAAGCTTCTCAAATTTCTTTTTCTACTAAGTCACAATCTCTAGCATCTTTGAATGTCCAGAATTCTAAGCTACCTCTTGACCTGCCATTCTATTATGTAGATTTGAGACAACAACTTGGTTGTCATTGAAAATGTTTTCAAGCCTGCTCAAAGCTCAACATAATTCCAAATATTCATAAGAGAAATATTGGACAAGATGGCTATGTTCATCCATAGTCAAAATCTTCCAAAAATTTTCGAGAAGTTTGAACATGCAATGAACTTCACTCAAACAGAATTGGCTTGAAGCACCAGTTTGAAATTCCAATGAAAAAAATTCCAACAGAGCTAAGTTGATGACACAAACCCAAATAGAATGTGCATACCAAGTTCCAACATCCAAGAGGAGAAACTAATTCCAAAGTCCTCATCCCTCCTTATGCTCAACACAACTCAAGATGAAACAATCCATACCAATTTCCATAATGATCCACCTCTTATCTCTAGATTAAAACCATGTCATTTATTAATTTTCTCCTCCATTGTGAATGAAATGTGCAATGGTACCTATAATATTGGAGGTTTTATTACCCATCTCTTCAACTTAAATGTATTATGCCACTTGTATTGTCTTGTGATCTTCAATGAGTTCATAAGCTATGGATTGAAAAACTATGGGATATGGGAAAAAGTCAATATCCCCCTTTTATTCTTAATGTTCCTACAACCAAATGATAAACGTCATTAACCAAGTGATCTTCTTGACTGGTTTGATTCCTCAAAACATGGAAAAAATCTACCGACTAAGACCTCCTTGTTTCCTTTTTTAGTATGAGGGTAAGCCTAGCTAAATTGTAGTCCTTATGGAATGCGAAGTGGTGCATGTGGATAATAATGATTGATGAGTATCCTATAACCAAAAGCCTCCTAATCCTCTAAGAGTCCATATAAATAGTAAATTATTAACCATTTATTAATTGTAAAAAAAAAAACCTTGAGTTACCTAAGGAAATGAAAAGTCTGTGGAACTGAATATTTATGGCCTCAAGCATAAATATGAGGTTTGTAATTGAGTAAATGACATTTTATTCTTTATTTTTTAGTCTTCTATAGTTCCAGATAGTGTTTTGTGATGCATAGACATGCATAGGCTCTATGAATGTAATAAGGATTGAGAGCATTGACCACTTATTCAATAAAGTGGCAGAGATTGTTGGTGAAATTATTTGTTGTAAGTTTGTTTGTGATAACAAATTTTGTGTGTGTAATGTCTATTATTAATTAATGCATTTACAATTTTTTAGTTTGTTGTGAGTGTTTTCATTGTGTGATTCTAATCTGCAAACTCTGGATCTGCATCATATTAGTATCTTACTGTCTATGTTTCCTTCTTATTACAATTTGAACTTAGTTGATGGTTTTTTTTTTATGTGAAGAACAATGATGGATCACACTGTCACAGTGGAAACAAATCATCATTATTTTTCAATTAATATTTATTTACATCTATAAAATCATGTATCTTTCAAAATCTACAATTCTATTGAACAAAGGTTAATGTTATTATTTTCAATTTGTTATTAATTTGTTATTAAAGGTTAAGGTTAATTTGTTATTATTTTCAATTTGTTATTTTCAAAGGTTAATGTTGTGAGTTGGTAGAGCTTCGATGCCACATTAAGATTTATAAGAAGGATAACAAACACCCAACACGAGGTGTCCAACTTAGGCACTGAAGTGAAGCAATTGACATGCAAGTTGGGAACATACATTGCAAGTAAAACTAGCTCAAGAGAAATCGAGGCATGCCACAGAGAGGAAAATGCAACTTCAAGCAATTGAAACCATGGAAATAACCATGAAGAAAAAAATGCATACCCAAGGCCTTAGATATGTGGAAATGCAAAAACAAGTGGGTTTCGTGGCTTCCAAGGTGAATAGTATAGGAAGGTCATTGCACAACCACATGGATGACATTCTAACCAGTTCTCCCCCATTTGTAATTAGACCCTTCTAGCTAGAAGAAATCAAGCAAGAGCACATGGAAGATCCAACGGCCTTAGAAACAAGATCAAGATCACATAAATCAATGAAGAGAAGCATAGAGAAGTCAACTGTAAAAACCCAAGTTTATGAATGGCTCACATATGGGCCAACGTTTTAAATTTTCTGTCTAATTAGAACTTATTGCAAATTGTTGCTAGATTTGTCTCAATTTATACAACACTACACTTGTCATTTTCAATATTTCAATACTCGGATCTAAGACTTACAGGTTTGATGCAATATGCAATTATTTTTTGTTATATTTTTAACGCAAATCTTTACAAAACAATGATGGTCTCATTTTAATACAAAATCATCAATTGTTATTAAAAATAAATTTTAGTTTTACTTTGTGCCTATTTTTCATGTTATTTATAACATTCAAATTAAACAATGATAACATTTGCATGTGTATGGACTATGCATATTTTCATTTTAACTAGAAACGAGCTTCTTTATGATTTGGCCAACAATTATGGATTGCAACCATGCAATGTCTATAAATCACAATTAGTATTGTTTCAATCTCTAAAATTATGTGTCTACACTCTACAAAAAAATCCATAAATAATTAATGCTATTGTTTTTAAATTATTATCACAATTAGTATTGTTTCAATCTCTAAAATTATGTGTCTACACTCTACAAAAAAATCCATAAATAATTAATGCTATTGTTTTTAAATTATGATTAATATTGCCTAACTATTCTTATTGTTCTCATCTACCGTCATTGTAATTCTTTATATTTAACCAATATGAATGGAATCCACACATCCATTAAATATTGTTGGAAGCATGACATAGATAATTGATGAAGCAAAGGAATATTGTCTATTTGAATTTATGTATAAATTAATACGAATATTATGCACCTCCACAATCCATTCATGATTACATTAGATAGATAATGGATCGAAAACAATCAATAGTCTCACATACACACACAAAAAAAACTTGTAAACCATATCAATAATAATATACGATAATTACACAATAATTGTATTGCCAATTTNAGAGAAAAAAAGAAAGAAAGAAAGAAAACAGGAAACCCTCGAGTACTTCCCCACATTTTATGGATGGTAAACAAGGTAAATCGTTCGTTCTGGTTACGGGCCTAATTCGGTGGGAACATCAAGTGAGGCCCTATACAAGATCTTGGCCAGGGATTCAACCCCGAAACCTCATTCGAGAAAACAACGACACTCATCCACTTGAGTTATCCCACTGGGTATATATATATATATATATATATATATCAACTAGATAGGGTGTTAACGGGTGGGGCAATGACCGCTCTTGTGTGTTGTGACACCACCACCTTGTCATGCATTGAAGACACAGGGTGTAATGGTGAACAATCAGACTCTATTTTTTCTTGCGAAGAGGAGAGGGGACTAGGGGGGGAATACAAGACTCCTCCCACCAAATGCTAATATAATGGTTATGAGTGACAAGTTCAAGTGGTTTTACAATGAAAGGACCTCCCAAAATGTTAAACAGAGGTGTGCATAGTTATGTGGAGGTATTGAAAACCATATTAGTAATAATATATGATAATTACACAACAATTACATTGTCAATTTCATAAAAAACAATATAAATTGCACATTCACTTCAATAAATAATAATTATGACAGCATGAACTCATATATATATATCACTTGGATAGTGTGTTAACAAGTGGGGAAATGACCTCTCCCATTTGTTGTGACCCCACCACCCCTCCATGCATTGAAGACACATGGTGTAATGATAAATGATCAGACTCTATTTTCACTCACAACGAGGATAGGGGACTAGGGGGAAATTATGAGACTCCTCCCACCAAATGATAACATGATGGTTCTGGGTGGAAAGTTCAAGTAGTTATATAGTGAAAGAACCTCCCAGAATGTTAAACAGTGTGTCTGGTTATGGGGAGGTATTGGAAGTGATCGGGGTCATCATATCATGGAGAGACAAGGAGGGAAGGAGCATGGTAACATGATTCTATCAGAAGAGAGGAAGGTTATTTTATATGATGACTTGCACATGTTTTCAACTAGCTTGATTTTCCTAGAGAACAATAGTAGACATAGAAATGGTGTCAAGCTCCTAATAGTTCCAAGGTGCATCTCCACTTAATTTCCAAGTATCCCTATTTGTTATTTTCAAGAGTTTTCTTTGGTGCTATGGTTTATACTTCTATATTGGTTTGGGGTTATTTGTTTGTTTATCATTTTCATTAATTGTCTTTCTTTTCATTAATGTTCTATTGGTCTTATCTAGGAAGAAGATAGAAAACCTACCTACATTGTCCCATCGACCTCCCATCCCTTGTTTTAGTCGAGTATGTTGTGGTGTGAAAATTGTTAAAGTGGGCCTTGTGCCACATTTTCTACAAGGAAAAGGCCTTGTAATGGAGGTTATAATGAAGGTTTTTAGTGTTACAAAATTAGCAAAAATTGTCAAAAAAACCTCCGCTAAAACATATGTTTTGGCGGACATTATAACATAATTTCATTATAATTAAAAATATATGAGGGACAGGAGGTTTTAGCAGATGTTTTTCTTGGCGGTGTTCTTCATGATGTATATGCATCGGTGCATTCTCAAACTTAAAGCACCAATGCTTACATTTCATCGAAAGCACCGGGGAAATCAAAAAAATATTGGGGCACCGGTGCTCTTCTAAATAATAACGCATAGATGATTTAATAATAACAAGGCACCGGTCGAATCTATGATACCATGTACCGGTGCATTACAAGACAAACCCGACCGGTGCATTACAAGACAAACTTGACCGGTGCATGAAATTTAGAATGCACCAATGCAGAAGTCTGATACAGAAGCATCGGTGCGTCGTTTTAATTAAATGCATTGTAAGATTGATTTTTATTATTATAATTGTTGTTGTTAAAATAACATTATGATCAGTGTTGGTTCATTGTATTACAGCATCAGTGTTGGTTCATTGTATTACAGCATCAGTGATTTTTAGCATTAAACGCACTGATGTTCATTTTCTCTTTTTAGAAACATCGACATGTGACAGTGCAATTATTGTTATTTAATTCCATTGTTCATCAAAAATTTGACATATATCTTATAATAGTGTTCATATAAATTAAATTTTGAGTAGTGCATTTGAATATGATGTTTGGATTAATTTTTTATATCATCATATTTCACGTCTCTTCATTATAATATTTAATCATCCATATATTTAATCAGTGATGTAATATTTCACAACGGCATTGGACAACACAATAGAATAAAATAAAACGTATTTTATTATATATGAATAAGAGGCTCTTTCTCATATAAAATGGGACACATATTGGTAACCCCTTGTCTTTCAATTGGGACACTATGTCCATTACATTAAACAAAATGTTTGATTTTCACACACAATTATTTCAAAAAATTCAACAACTTGCATTGATATCCAAATATATTGATCACAATTCTTTGTTGGAATGGTTGTCAGTGCTCGAGCTACTTCCATGACTTGGGTTATCTGATCGAATGTTTTATTGATTTCCTTGATTGTTTTCCTCTTCTTCAAGTTCCATCTACAAAAATAAAAATAAAGTGTAATGAGTGTATCTACATTGGTGAGAATAATGAAAATTGAAATAAATAATATACATGAATGTAAATTGAAAAGTGATGTACCATAGAAAGAATTGAGTCATGAATGATACACATTCTTTTAAAACCAAATCTCATGCCTTCTATCAACAACTCTTTTGTTGGCACATTTCCATACTTTGTTTCCTGCAAGTTTTATACCCTATAATAAATCATAGATTTAATACAAAGGATATTTTTTGTTTCATTAATTATAAAATTAAAGAAGTAAAACAACATAGATATTTACAAATTCCACAATTAATTTTTTATATGCCAACATATACTCACAACCCATACTTAACCCAATGTCAATCATTTCTTCTGATGGATCTTCTTTGTATGTTAGCACCTATTTGAAGACATTCAAGGATGGTTGTTGTAAAACAACTTAAAATATACAAAAATGAAATCTTAAGTTGTTATAAGGAAATAACAATTACTCACAAACTTTTCTATCAACCATTTTCTTCCTTGTCATCTTGTTTTATGTGTTGAATGGGTTCCATTTTGTTTTCTTTTCTGCAAGAAAATACTTGAAAATTAATATTTAATGCTAAATTATTTATTTATATGTACCTAATAGAAAAATTCAATGATTTCATATATTTGAACCACGTTGTTGTTGAGATGGTTCCTTCTGTGATGCAATTGTGTCCATTTCTTTGACCATCTCCTTGTACATTTTTTTGGACATTCCTACTAACATATTTCAATCGTCTCGTTGATATTTAGGGATTTTCATAATCTTCCTGAAAAACATAACATGACAATAAATGTAACACCTTGTTTCCCCCACTCTATAAAAATAACTATATTGGCCAAGAACTATGGCAAACTCAAAGATGTGAATGTTTAATTTGAAGGACCTTTGTATAAAAGGTCGATGAATGTAAATTATGTTATGAATACAAGTTGCATGAATATTGGGAGGGGATGTTCTAAAAGAGACCACAATGGCTAATGAGAGGTGGTGG